>JAULKR010056219.1:0-11557 GCA_032356305.1 Prasiola linearis | reverse complement strand
GGATCGCGCCAGTCACCTCTAGCCATTCGTCTAGGATGTAGCCCGCTCGTCGCTTGGCCTCTTCAATCCGCTCCACATTGCTCGGGTCCACATAACTCGCGGTTGCAGGCCGACCTTTGGCGGTGGCCTCCGTCGTGTCCATCTCGTGTACAGGTTGCTCGGTCGTGTTCATTTTATCGGGGATCGTGTACATGATGCCGCAGGCGGTTGAGCGGCCGTCCGTTATCTGTCCAGCAGGCGCTTGATCCATCCTGTCCCGTCGCCGTCTGCGTGCCAGACGTAGCCGTTGGAGCCGGGCGCCTGCGCTAGTGCCACCTCCTCCGGCTCGAACGCATCCGAACGAATGAAGCCAGGGCGCTCGGGATGAATCATGCCATCTACGCGCCATAGGGAATCGGCGTCGAACTCTGGGCGGCGGCGCCTCAGCCGCGCATCGGTCAGCAGCTTGGCGCGGCGTACCTCCCTCGGCGTCGGTGCTCCCATGTAAGGGCGCAGGCTGTCCATGATGCGGCGGTGTTCGTTGTCGTCCATCGTTTCGGGGGCTGGTGTATCTATCCAGTCGTCTAGGACGGCACGAACCGGAAGTCTGTGGGGCGACATTCTGAAATAAAGTTGCTCGGGACAGATAACTCCCCGCTGCACGCCGACCGCAAGCGGCGGGTGAGCGTGATTCTGTTATGTGGCCTTGGCAACGTTGGCGGCCTCTCGGTGTCCGTACCTCGAACCCTTTTTCCGACGCCACATCCGCTATGCTCAGAACCGTATTTCTCGCGCTGTCACTCATCACCTCTGCCAACTTGGCCTCGGGACAGGAGGCTAGAACAGCTCGGCTTGACTCCGCGCTGACGGCCCTGCACGGTGACGGACTCTTCGAGGGAGCCCTCGCTATTTCAGACGCCGAAGGAGAAGTCCTCTACGAGTTTGCAGCAGGCCAATACGAGGGTCAGGCTATAACGCCTGAGACGCCGATGTACGTCGCCTCGGTTACCAAGGCGATGACGGCCGCCGCGGCGCTGGCGCTGGTAGAAGACGGGGTTCTAGATCTGGATGCCCCCGTCGGTCGGTACCTCAGTCCTTGGCCTTATCCCGCCGTCACCGTTCGGCACCTTCTCAACCAGACCAGCGGGCTCCACTTTCTGACAGCTCTCACAGCCCACCGTGACACGACCCGCTCGGTTACAACGGCGGACCTTCTCCGCATTGTCGCTGAGAACCGACCGGGACTCGTTCACGAGCCGGGCTCCGCGTTCGACTACGACAACGCGAATTACGAAACGCTTGCGGCCATCCTCGAATCTGTGACCGGGCGACCGTACGCGGACGTAATGCGAGAGCGCGTCATCAATCCCGCCGGAATGCGTAACGCGACCACCGGCTCGTCCGGCGAAATACCGTGGGCGGCGTGGGCTGGCGGTGGCGGCGACGCCGTGACTGCTTCGGTACGGGACCTCGTTGCGTTCGATGATGCGTTCTGGTCCGGCCGAATCGTATCAGACTCGCTCGTTCGTGCCGCCCTCCGTCCTTCACTGCTCGGGGACAGTACGAGGAGTCGGTACGTGTTCGGCCGGTTCATTGAGACGGATCCGCGCCCGCTCGTCGGCCACTTCGGCGAGGGTAGCGAAACGAAGACGGCCCTGTACCGGGAGCGAAGCGAGGGTAGCCTGCCGGGAACGACGTACGCGCTCATCGCAGCCGACGATGGCATCTACCGGACTCCCATTCTGACCGCTGTGATGGCGATCTGGAACGGGGAGCCCTTCTCGCTTCCGCTTTCCCGACGCACGGCCGTCGTACCGGAGGACGTACTAGTACGACACGTCGGGGTCTACGAGTCGGGGTTTGGCCGCCTACACATCACACTCGAAGATGGCCAACTCCATTTGGAACCCGAGGGGGCGGGTGGCAGCGAGCCGCTCATTGCCGGTTCGGAAACGCTGTTCTACTTCTGCTGCCAAGACCTGACGTGGGAGTTTGTTCTCAACGAAGCTGGTGAGACGGTCGCCATTCAGATCCAGAGTAACGAGCAGACCAGGGGGGAGAAAGTCGAGTAGGCCACGTACCCCACCGCTGCAGGCTGACGTGGGGCGTGAGCGTTCTCGGCTCGGTCGTTGCCCCACGCGATTGAGCGGCCCTCTGTTCTGCCGCCCTCCCCAACTGATGAACATCAAAAACCTCGCTGTGGCGCTCGCCCTAATTCTCTTTCTATCCGGTTGCGACCTCTTCGCGGACGACGACGGTGAGTTCGAGGCCACGTTGTCGGGCGGCGTCACACGCACTCTCGAAGGAGGTAGCGCCCACGTAGACGGCGAGGGCGCAATCGGACTCGAATCCGAGTTCGACGCCGAGACTGGCGGCGAGTTGAACATCGACTGGCATGGCTCTGGTCTCCCGGAGCCTGGGACTTATCCGGTCGTCTCCGCAGACGATGTCCGATCCGGCGATTTGTTCACAGCGCGCGCGAAGTTGGAGACTGGTCGCGGAAGCGGCGACCTCGTGCTGGTTGCCATAGACGGCGAGGTGACGATAACAGAAAGCGGTGGCGGCGTGAGCGGGACGGCCGAGTTCACAATGGAGGACGAGCGTGGCTCTACCGACGAGGTTGAGACCACCGTATCGTTTCGAGCGGTCCCCCGGTAAGCCGTAGAATCGACCGCTGCAGGCCGACCTTCGGCGTCAGCGTTCTCGGCTTCGGTGAGGCGTCGGCGCTACGTTCAGTCATCTGAACTTCTGTACCCTCAGCCAAAGGCGGTTGAGCTGCCCTCTTGTAGGTTGAGGTCGAGGCTCATTTCGAGCCTCCGAGTGTGTAAGCCCGAGGCTATCTCGGTCCGGCCGTTCTGGGCTGAGACCGCATAACAGCGCGGGACGCCGACTCGCAATTCTCGTCAGGAGTCCGAACAGTTGCCTGGGCCGTCGTCGCCTCGCGATACCGAGCCCGACTCACGCAAGACTGGGCTGTGGACGAGAGAGACTCTTCCTCCGATGGACGATCCCGTCTACGTCGGCGTCGACGTCTCGAAGGCTGCGCTCGATGTGGCCGTGCTTCCCACCTCTGAGTCCTGGCAGAGCGCCAACGACCTCGCCGGCATCGACGGCCTGGTCGAGCGCATCGCTGTTCTCGGCCCCGCGCTCGTCGTGCTGGAAGCGACCGGCCGGCTCGCCAAGACCGACACGCTCAATGCGGCTGTGCTCGCGCTCTTCGCCGAGCGCGTGCGGCCGGAGCCGCGACCGCTGCCGGACGCCGAATCGGCAGCGCTGGCGGCCATTGTGGCCCGGCGGCGCCAGATCATCACCATGCTCGTCGCCGAGAAGAACCGGGCACACATCGCGGCACCGGCGGTCAAGAAGCGCGTGGCGAAGCACGTCCGGTGGCTCGCGCGCGAGTTGTCCGGCGTCGACGACGATCTGCACGCCGCCATCCGCGAGAGCGCCGTGTGGCGTGCCAAGGACGACCTGCTGCGCAGCGTGCCGAGCGTGGGCCGGGTGCTGGCGACGACGCTGTTGGCCGAGCTTCCCGAACTCGGTCGGCTGACGCGTCGCGAGATCGCAGCGCTGGTCGGCGTGGCGCTGGTCGGCGCAGCGCTGCGTGGCGCCGATGAACCGCGACTCAGGCGCGTTTCGTGGGCAGCGGTCGGTATGGGGCGGGCGGGCGTCGGTGCGGGCAGCGCTCTACATGTCGGCTCTGACGGCAGTGCGGTGGAATCCGGCAGCGAAGGTGTTCTACGAGCGGCTTGTCGCGAAGGGCAAGCCGAAGAAGGTGGCACTTGTGGCGGTGATGCGTAAGCTCCTGGTCACCTGCAACGCCATCGTGCGCGACGGCGCGGCGTGGGAGCCGAGAACAGCTTCCGCCGCTTGACTCTCAACACAGTTGCTGTGATCTGCTCTGCGCTCCTCTCGGTTATGCCCGATCGTCCGATTTCCCAGATCGACGGGTGGCTGAAAACACACCGACCGCACTACTACGACACGCTCCAGCAGGGCGTCTCGGAGCACGACTTGGCCTCGTTCGAGGACGAGTTCGGCGTCACGCTTCCCGCTCCCATGCGGGATCTCTTCTCGTGGCGAAACGGGCAGGCCGATGGGCACTACGACAGTCTCGTCGATAACTGGATGTTCGAGTCGCTGGAGTCACTGGCGGATCGGAAGCGCGCCCTCGATGAGATGATCGGCTACGACTTTGAGGACCCTTCGTGGTGGCGACGGGAGTGGGTGCCCTTGGTCGACAACGGAGGCGGTGACTGCCTCTGCGTGGACCTGTCCCTTCCCGGATCGGGCCGGGTCATCTATTTCCGACACGATGATGCAGACCGCCCTGTGGCGGCTCCAGACGTATCGGCGTGGCTACAGGATCTGAGTGAGGCGATGGTATCCGGTACGTATGAGGTGTACTGAGTCCGGCGAGACGCTTCGGGCATCGGGCCGCAGACTCCACCGCGGCGGGCCGGCCTTTTCCCTCCTCAGTCTGGCCCCTCCTCAGTCCGGCGAGGCATGCCCACGTCACGCTGTCGGCACCGGCCTACCTTGGGCACCACCGCCGACGGCGCGCCGTTCGTCCCGTCCCCCACCCCGCCGATATGCTCCGGATCGTTTTTCTCGCTGCGCTCGTCGCCTGTGCCCCGCCTGCCGCCGCCCAGACGGACGCCTCCATCGTGCCAGATGACGCGCCGAACTGGCGGCCGATGGACATCGCCATCGAGCACGCCAAGGAGGAGGGGAAGCTGCTCATCGTCCACGCCTATGCGCCGTGGTGCGGCTGGTGCGTCCGCGCCGACCGCGAGGTCTACACCGATGACGCCGTGCAGGCCTACATGGCCGAGCACTTCGAGGCGACGCGCCTCGACACCGACTCCGACGACGTGGCGCCGTTCTTCGAGCACACCATGACCATGAACGCGCTCGCCTCCGCGCTCGGCGTCTCCGGCACGCCCACGACTGTCTTCGTGGACCCGTCCGACGGCGAGTTGATTACCAAGTTGCCCGGCTACAAGGACCCGGTGACGTTCCTCTACGCGATGCAGTTTGTGCGCGAGGCCGCGTACGATTCGCAGACCTTCGCCGAGTTCGTGGACGCCCGCAGCGGCGCCGCGCTAGAAGCCGAACTCGCCGCGCCCGCGCTCCCCGCCGCCGACGGCCGCCCGTAGCGCGCCGACGGACCGTTCCCCCTCGTGCGCGTCAGCTACCACCCGGACTACGTTGTGCCGCTGCCGCCGCGGCACGCCTTCCCCATGGCGAAGTTCGCCGCCCTCCGCGACCTGCTGGTCCGCGAGGCCACGCTCCGCGCCGGGGATATCATCACACCCCGCGAAGTGGACTGGGCTGACCTCCGGCTCGTCCACACAGCCGACTACCTCGACCGCCTCGCCGCCGGCGCGCTGACGAAAGCCGAGGAACGGCGGATGGGGCTTCCGTGGAGCGAGGCGCTCGTGCGGCGCTCTCGCCTCGCCGTTCAAGGCACCATCAACGCCTGTCAGATGGCGCTCGAAGACGGCGTCGCCGGCAACCTCGCCGGCGGCACGCACCACGCCATGCCGGACTGGGGCGAGGGATTTTGCGTGCTCAACGACGTGGCCGTAGCGCTGCGGGTGTTGCAGCAGTCGGCCTGGATCCGACGGGCGCTCGTGGTGGATCTGGACGTGCATCAGGGCAACGGCACCGCCGCAATTTTCGGCGGCAAACGCGCCTGGCCCGACGGCGGCGTCTACACACTCTCGGTCCACGGCGAGAAGAACTTCCCCTTCCGCAAGCCACCGTCCACCCTGGACCTCGGCCTGCCTGACGGCACGGGCGACGCGGACTACCTCGCCGCGCTACGCGACGTGTTGCCGACGGCGCTCCGCGAGTCGGACCCGGACTTGGTGGTGTACCTGGGCGGTGTGGACGTGCTGGAAGCTGACCGCTTCGGACGCCTATCGTTGTCCATCGACGGGCTCGCGGCCCGCGACCGCTACGTGTTCGAGACTGTGCGTGACGCCGATCTTCCGATTTGCCTTTTGCTCTCCGGCGGCTACGCTGCACGACGACGGCCGGGCGCGGCGCCCGAGACGCTACCCGCGGCGACCGGCGACCTCCACGCGGTGATGTACCGCACGGCGCTCGCGGTTTTCCGAGATGCGTTTGGGGGATCCCCCCGGAGCTGATCGATGGAAAAAAGGGGCGGTGACAGGACCTTCCTCCACGCCGACCGGATATGCGAAGCTCATCCTTTCCCACTCCGCACATGCGCACCTCTCTTCTCCTCATCCTCGCCCTGACTCTGAGCGCTTGCGTCGGCTCCCGGCCCATGCCTACTGACGGCGTCCCCGCTGACCGCGACCGTCCCAACCTCCAAGGTGAGCTGACGTTGGCAGCGCCACAGCCGAATGCCACGATCGTGGCGAATGCGGCCGCTCAGCCTGAACTCTCCATGCTCGTCGCCGCCGTCCAACGCGCCGGCCTCGCCGACGCGCTCAGCGGCGCCGGTCCGTTCACGGTCTTCGCCCCCATCAACGATGCCTTCGATGGTCTCGACCTCGACGGCATGAGCGACGAAGATCTGCGTACTGTGCTCCAGTACCACGTCGTCCCGGGCAAGATCATGGCCGGCCGGCTCACGGAAGGCGACCGCCTGACCACGCTCGCCGAGGAAGGCCAGGGTCTCACCATCAGCCGCGATGTCAATGACAACCTCCAGATGATGGTCGACGGCGTGTCCATCATCCACGCTGACATCCCGGCCAGCAACGGTGTCATCCACCTCATCAACACCGTGCTCATGCCCGAGTCCGGAGGGAACGACCGCTAGCGGCATCGGGGAGTGGACGATGACACAGCGTCGGCAGTACACCGTCCGACCTTTGGACACACACACTCCCCAATCTGATGTCCACACCCTCCGACCAGGCCGCCACCGACTCCAACGCTCAGAAAAACCCGGACAACTGGGTTACTGGCGACGAGGAGATGACTGGCGCTCAGCAGTCTTACCTCCACACCCTCGCCCAGGAAGCCGATGAGGACCCGTCCTCCGTCGAGGACCTTTCCAAGGCCGAGGCGTCGAAGGAGATTGAGCGTTTGCAAGACGAGACTGGCCGCGGCCAGTAACCGAAGCGGTCTCTGCTGCCGGCGCGTCCCATTCGGGGCGCGCCGGTTTTGCTTTAGGCTCGCTGCGCCGAGGCGATGCGGTCACGCCCAGCGAAGTCCGGCCGAATGGACGCATCGGCGAGACCGGCGTCCTCAAAGAGCCGCGCGACGGCGGCGCCGTGGTCGGCGTGCGTTTCCACGACGAGCCAACCGCCGGTCCGAAGAAGCGCGTCGGCGTGGCCGGCCAGGGCTCGGTAGAAGCGCAGCGGGTCGGCGTCGGGCACGAAGAGGGCGAGTGCCGGCTCCCAGCGAACCTCGGCTTGCAAAGCCACGCGCTCAGCGTCCGGCACGTAGGGCGGATTCGAGACCACCAGGTCGAACGTCGGCGGCACCTCGGCGGCGAACGCGGCGCGGAGCGCGTCGGCGAGTACGAACGTCACGTCCAGGCTCAGGCGCTCGGCGTTGCCCTGCGCGACGGCGAGCGCGTCGGGCGATACGTCCGAGGCGAACACCTCGGCGTCCGGCCGTTCCGAGCGAATGGCGAGCGCGATGGCGCCGCTGCCCGTCCCCACGTCCAGCACCCAGGGCGCCTCCACACCGCGGATCCGTTCCAGTGCCACATCTACCACCTCCTCCGTCTCCGGCCGCGGCACCAGCACCGACGGCCCGACGGCGAGCGTCAGACCGCGAAAGTCGGCCTCGCCGATCACATACTGCACCGGCTCTCCGGCCGCGCGGCGCGCTACGAGTCGCTCGACGAGCGCCTGTTCCACAGGCGGCACTTCCACGTTCGGGCTCGCGATGCGCTGGACGCGGCTCAGGCCGGTCGCGTGCTCTACGATCCATTCGGCGGTCCGGCGCGCCTCGTCCACGCCCGCAGATTGCAGAGCGCCGACGGCGGCGTCAAGGAGTGAGCGTCGGGTCATGGGGCCGGGCGATGGAGCGCCCAAGGATACCGAGCCGCCGCGGCACGCGGCCTCGCGCCGCGGCGTCCGACGGCTTCCTCTCCCCTACCCCTCAATCATGTCTTTCTACCGCGACCAGACCGTTCTCGTCACCGGTGCCTCAGCCGGCATCGGCGCTGCCATGGCGCGGGACCTGGGCGCGCGCGGCGCGCGCGTGCTGCTCGTCGCCCGCCGCGCGGACGCGCTGGACGCCGTCGCCCGAGACATCCGCCACGCCGGCGGCCGGGCCGACGCGATCGCTGCCGACCTCTCCGGCGCAGGCGCTGCCGCCGCGTTCGTGGAGCAGTTGAACCAGCCCATCGACATCCTGATCAACAATGCCGGTTACGGTATCCAAGGGCCGTTTCTGGACGCGAGCGCCGAGGACGCCGAAGGGCAGGTCGATCTCAACATCACGGCGCTCACTAGCCTGACACGTCGCCTGCTGCCGGGCATGGTCGAGCGCGGGCGCGGGGGCGTGCTCAACGTGGCGAGCGTGGCTGCATTCATGCCTGCGCCTCGTTTCGCGGTCTACGCCGCGACGAAGGCCTACGTGCGGTCGCTGAGTGAAGCGCTCCACCACGAGATGCTGGGCACCGGCGTGACGGTGACGTGCCTCTGCCCCGGTCCCGTCGACACCGAGTTCTCGGACCGCGCCGGCATGGACGACGCGTTTTTTGACAGCGCAATGAGCGCCGAGGCCGTCTCGAAGGCTGGATTGGACGCGCTCGCGAAAGGTCAGCGGACCGTGGTGCCGGGTGCTGCGAACGCGTTCCAGGCGACGGCGGCGCCGCTGCTGCCCAGGTCGGTAGTGCTCCGCGTGGCCGACTTCGTGATGAAGCGCGCGGGCTAGCCCGCGGTGTTCATCAACCGCAGGCCGCCGTCGGGTCCGGAGAAGTCCAGGGTTCGCTCACCCCGCGCCGTGATGGTGTAGACGGCGTCGCCGAGACGGAGCGTGCGGCCGTCCAGGGTCCAGGTGCCGGTGCGGTCCGGCGCGTCGGCACTTTGCATTGTGAACGTGCCGCTCGTCTTCGTCTCGCCGCGTTCGATCAGCAGCGTCCCTCCGTTCGTCCCGCGGACGTTATACATGGCGTCGGGAAGCACGTCGGCGAGAGAGCCGGCGGCCATGTCGTAGGTCTCCTCGTCACCTTCGAGGCCTTCGGAGCGATCCGTGAGTGTGCCTTCCACGAGCACATCGCGAGGCGGCGTCGCCGGGGCGGGCGTCGCAGGCTCCGGCGCCGGCGGAGCGGCGTCCAGCGGCACCTCGGCCGGGACTGCGAGCTCGCCGACGGCAGCAGCGTCGTCGATCTGCTCGTCCACGAGCGCGTCGGTCACCTCGCCCTCGGTGACGAGCGTGTCGGGCGCCGCGTCTACCACAGCGATGTCGGTGTCGGTCACAACGGCCGGGTCGGGCGCGTCATCGCCGCAGGCGGTCAGCAGTAGGCACAGCGGGAGAAAACGGAGCATCGGAGACATGTCGGGTGTGGCGGTGAGTCAGCGTCGGTCAACATAGAAACGAGCCGCTTGGGGCGATGCGCTTCGGGGGCTCGTTTCCAGAAACGGCAGGCGTGCCGGTCAGCCGGCGGCGATGGTCAGGAGCAGTTCGCCCTGGGGTCCCTGGAACTGCATCATCCCGGAGCCGTCGGCGGCATCAAACGTGTAGGTGGTGCCGTTGAACGTGAGCGTGTTTCCCTTGATGGACCACGTCCCATAGATGGCGTCTACGTCCGGGTGCGGCTGGTAGATGGTCTCGCCGCTGGTCGGCGTCGCGCCGGTCTGAAACATGATGGTCTGCTCGTCGCCGTTCATGTAGTACAACGTCTCTCCGGGCAGCGCGGCGAGGGCCGGAGGGATGGGAGCGGCGGCTGGCGCCGCGGACGACGTAGAGGTCTTGTCCGAAGACGAGGCGGTCGCCTGCGTCGGTACGGGTGCTGGAGCCTGGGTGTCAACCGGATCTGCGGCGTCAGCTGCAGGTGACCTCTCATCGCCGTCAGCAGTGGCCGCGGCGGGCGCAGACTCGACAACGGCGATGTCGGTATCAGAGACCACGGCTGGGTCAGCGGCGTCTCCGCAGGCCGTGAGCAAGAGACACAGTGGGAGGAATCGGTACATCAGAGTAAATGGGTCTGGAAACGCCCCAGGCGGCCCAGGCTGCGGTAGGAAAACTCGGCAAACGCGCTCCGCCGAGCGCGGGTGGGCTGGCAGGAGGTCAGCCGGCGGCGACGGTGAACTTGACGTCGCCGTTGGGACCCGAGAAGGACGTGCCGCTCTCGTCCACCGACTTGAACGTGTACGTCTCAGAGCCGATGCGCAAGGTGTTGCCCTCGATCGTCCACGTCCCTTCGGACGGATCGAGATCGGCGTACCTCAGCGTGTAGCGTCCGGTCATGGCGTCGGCCCCACGGTTCAGCATGATGGTCGTCTCCTGGTCGCCCATGAAGTAGAGCGTCTCACCGGGAAGGTTGGCGAGCCCGGCCGGGACGGGGTCCGGCGTTACAGCGGGCGCGGGCGGCGGAGGCGGCGGAGCGGGAGCCGGTTCTACGACATCGGCGGTCGACGGGCCGTCGTCAGCCGGACCGTCAGCAGGGATCATCTCGACGTCGCCGTCGGCGACGAGCGTGTCAGGCGCGACGTCTACGACGGCGATGTCGGTATCGGAGACGACCACGGGATCCGCCTCGTCGCCGCCGCAGGCGGCGAGCAAGAGGCACAGCGGGAGGAATCGGAGCATGGGTTCGGGGGTGTGGGGTGAGCGAGCGGGTGGCTATTCGGCGATGCGTTCGAGGACGAGCGCCCCGTCGGCGCCGGAAAACGTCATCCCGGAGACGCGGCGCTCCTGAATGGTGTAGGTGCTCTGGCCGCCGGCAGCCGGCAGCACGTAGAGATCGCCCTCCTCCACGGCCCACTCGCCGCTCTCCATCAAGCGGTCGTTGGCGTAGAAGGCGAACGTCTCGTCTTGGTTGAAGGAGGCGGTCTCCCATGGTCCTTCCACGATAGTCCACGAGCCTTCGAGTGCATGGCCCAGGTTGCTCTGGCGGGCGTCGATGCGCGGGTCGATCATCGCATCGTCGGCGCCGTCTGCGATGGGATCGTCTTCGGCGGCGTCGCCCCCTGGTGCGACGGGCGCGGCGCAGGCGGCCAGGATCAGGCCGAGGACAAGTGTGAGTCGCATAGGTCGAGGGCGTGAGCGTGTCCGAGACGTTAGCGCCCAAGCTCCGCCCCTCACCTCTCCCCCGGGACCAATTCACACCTCGCCGTCGGCCCGCGGCAGCGACTCCACATGCACGGTCTGCGTGGGGAACGCGAACGCGACGCCCAGATCCGCGGCGGTGCGCGCGATATCGACCAGGAGGGCGTGGCGCGTCTCGCGCTCCTGCGCGACCGTCCGCGCCGGCAGCACGCACACCACTTCCAGATCGATGGACGAGCCGCCGAACGCCCACACGCCGACGAGCGGCTCCTTCCCGTCGGCGGCGTGGCGGCGCGCGGTGTCGCGCAGCGCGTCGGCGAAGGCTTCCAGCGTTTCCAGCGGCGTGCCGTACTCCACACCGACCGCC
>JAULKR010056108.1:0-11557 GCA_032356305.1 Prasiola linearis | reverse complement strand
ACGCCGTGATGGTCGCACAGGCCGCCGAAGCGGACGGGCTGCAAAAGATCGCGGATGCACAGCGTCAACTCGACATGGGCGGCCTCGCTAAGCTGACGGACGTGCTGGCCGTTGCCCGCCGGGAGCTGACGGAGGCGCAGGCCAGCGGCGCAACGACGGCGCAGGAACTGGCACGGCTGCACCTCGGGGTATCCGCAGCCCTGAAAGCCGAGACGGACGCCACACGGGCGCAGGAAAGCGCGCTAGAGGGCATCGCCGACCAGATGCGGCAACTGGGCCTGACGGATCACGAACGCCGTCTGGACGCGGTGACGGTGGCAGAGCGAAAGCTTGCAGATTTACGCCGTGACGCGCCTGGCGATCTTGAGGAAATCCGGCGGGGCGAACTGGACGTGGCGACGGCCCGCAAGGCGACGGCAGACGCGACCGAAGCGGCCCGGAAGACCATCGAGGGGCTGGATAAGCAGATCGCGCGTGTCGGGCTGGACCCGTTGGCGACGATGGCGCTTAATCTTGAAGATGCGCGCAAGGCGGTTGAGAAGCTGAACGCACAGGGCGTTTTCGACGGCCCCGTGCTTAGGGAGGCGGAGAAGAACGCCGAACTCCTTGGCGCGATATTCAGTAATGGAATGCTCGACGCGGCGGACAAGGTCCGTGACGAGTGGAAGGATACGTTCAAGGACATATTCGGCGCTGCGGAAGGCGGCGTTGACGGACTGAAAGACTACTTCGTCAGCGCTCTTTCCGAGATGAACCTCGACACAGCTAGCGGGGTGTTCGCCGACTTTGCCATGGGTGCCGCGAACGACAATCAACCGAAGGGCGGCGACCCGAACAAGGCCATTGGCGACGCCACAAAAAGCGGGTCGTTCCAGGGTTCGTTTCAGGGGATTCAAGCCGGGTTCTCCAGCTTGCTACAGTCTGACGCCTTCGGTGGCATGGGCGCGGGACAGGCAAACAATGTTGCGGGTGGCGCAGGCGCAGCTATCGGCGCGGCATCGACCGGGTACAGCTTGACCAGTTCGTCAGGATCGAAGCTGGTGGGCGCGGCAGGTGGCGCGCTTTCTGGTGCCATGTCCGGCTTTACCATGAGCGGCGGCAACCCTATCGGCGCGGTCGTTGGCGCTATCGCTGGTGGCCTCGGTGGCCTTCTCGGTGACGACGGCCCGTCGCGGAAGGACATGCTTGCCGATTTCTCGGCCAAGCGCGCAACCGAACTGGAGGAATCGCTCGGGCAAATTCAGTCATTCCAAGACAGCCTTATCGGCAACGTCGTCGGCTCTACGACCGAAACGATCCGCAAGATGAACGACAACGTCCAGTCGTATGCGCGCCTGTTCATGGATGCCACGCAGGACTCGGACAACGAAGAATACAAAGAACTAGGTCGCGCCCGCGACGAGTATCTTGCCCGCACGTTCAAAATCTACAACGAGGAATTCAGCGAAACCGTCGCAACTCTCGCCTCTGGTCGCGGCGTAGAGGGCGTCGGCGCACGCGCAGCCGAGTCCTTCCGAAGCAATTTTGAGAGCGTAGAGGGCTACCTGAGCGACCTGCAAACGCTGGTCGAATACAACGGGTGGGAGGCCGTCAGCGCCGACAAGCTGGCAAAGGCACAGGAAGCTGCGCGCTCCTACGTCCTGTCCCTTATCGAGGGTGCCGAACCGCTTTCGCAGGCCGAAACCGCGTATCAACGGATTGCGGGCGTCATGCCCCCGGCCATCGACGCGCTGGTGGACCTTGGCGACAGTCTGGAGGTGGCGACGGCCAAGGTCGCGGCATCGGCGCAGACGGCCCGACAGGCGCTCGGGGATGATTTTGCGGCGGCGCTGGAGGCCGAGAACCTCGCGCTCAAGGATCGCGGGTACGTCTCCGACCTCAACAGCATCGTGGCGAACTACGGCACGGCACTCGAAAATGCGAGCCGCCACCTTGAGGAAGGCACGATATCGCAGGAAGCCTACGCGCTGGTGGCGGAAAACACGGCCCTCGCATTGCAGCGGGTTGTGAACGATAACGAACTGACGGGCGAACGGTTCACCGCCGCCCTCGCTGACGCGGATGGTGGTCTCTCGCAATTCACCGACCAGCTTGTCCCGTTCGCGGGCGAGATCGCGGGCGCGGCCAATGACATTGCAGCCAGCCGGTCGGCGTTCGAGGCGAGCGTTTCGGCGCAGACCAATTCCGCGCTCGGCTTGGGCTATCTCAATGACCTGACGAATCTGACCGATCAACTCGACGCGATGCGCGAGACTGCCACCGCGACCGGTGCCAGCCTCGCATCGGTCGATGCCTTCTCGGATGCCCGCGTCCGGCAGATCGTAGATGGTGCCGACCTGACAGCCGATGCCGTGCGCTCGCTTGCCGGGCAGTTTCCCGAGTTCGCGGGATCGATCAACGGTGTTGCAGCGCAGGTTGCAGCGGCAACCCGCGCCGCCGACCTCGAAGCCCGCCGCGCGGATATCGAGCGGGCGCGCGAGACGGCCTACCGGGAAGAGGAAAGCCGCCTCAAGAGTGAACTGTCCGACGTGACTTCGCGCCTCAACAGCGCCTACCGCGACCAGACGGGTGCGTTGACCGGCCTTATCGACACGCTCGAGTCGTCGGTCGGCAACATTCGCGACTTCCGGGATAGCCTCAAGACCGACATCAATCTCTCCACTCTCTCGCTGGAGCAGCGGATGCGCGAGGCGGGGCAGCAGTTCCAGCGCACGGCTACCGACGCGCGGAACGGGGATCAGGACGCCCTCTCGCGCCTGACAGGCGATGCCAGCACCTATCTGGACGCCGCGCGGGGCTTCTATGCATCGTCGGAGCAGTACGGCGCGATCTTCGACAGCGTGGACGCCACCCTCGGCACCGTCACCGCCAAGGCCGAAACCGAAATCGACATTGCCCGTGCGCAACTCGCATCACTTGAACAGCAGTACAGCGCGCTTGTCGGTATCGAAACCACGAACGAAAGTATCGCCACCCTTGCCAAAGCACAACGGGCGCTGACGGCGCAATTGCAGGTGCTGACGGATACCGGCTTTGATGGCGTTGCTGGTGCGGTCGGACACTCGGGCCTGCGGGTTGCCAACGCGGTCCATGGCGGGAAGGTCGCGACACTTGCGGCAATACGGTCCCTGCGTAGCAATATCGGGCTTGGTGATGAAGCAATATCGGGCGTCCTGAAGAACGGATTTGCGGGCGTCGGCAAAGTCTTCACGGGCGAACTGGACGACGCGGCGCGCACGATCGGCCTGGGCCTCGGGTCGGTGGAGGACGTGTTCGAGCTTTCCAACGGCGAACTGGCGCGGATGCTCGGCACAACCCCGGCGGATATTGCGGCCAACGTGCGCCCGTATCTCGACGCCATCGGCGATGACGTGACCGGCAGTGGCGGGGCGCTTCGCGCTGCGCTGACCAGCGGGTTCGGGGACATGGGCGGGGATACCAGGTCGCTGCAAAAGCTCATCGACCTCGGGCTTGCTGACCTGTCCCAAAAGACGGGTCTCGGCACCGATACCCTGTCCCAGATCATCCGGAGGGGCTTGTCTTCCGTGACCGGCTCGGTGCAGCTTACAGCCCAGCAGGTACGTCAGCTTAACGACGCGGGCTTGCTCGATATTGAGAAATCTATCGACGCGCTCGGTAGCATCCTTGCCGTCAAGCTGGACGCGAGCATTGATACATTCGGCGATGTAGGCGATGCAGTCGGTATCTCTCAAGGCGCGATCACCAAGGCGCTAGATACCGGGCTGGTAGACGTAGCGACTGCTTACGGTATCGAGACGGACGACCTCGGGCGGTTTATCGGTATCGGCCTTGCGGGGGTGCGCGGCGCGGTTAGCTTGGGTGACACCGAACTAGCCCGCTTGCTCGGCACAACCCCGGCGGATATTGCGGCCAACGTGCGCCCTGCGCTGGACGGCGTAACGCGAGCGGTTGACCTTGGCAAGCTAGACCTTGCAAAGGTATTCGACGGCGGGATCGATGCGCTGGGGACAAAAACCCAAGACCTTGGCGCGCTTCTCGGTGCAGGACTTGTCAACGTCGCCAAGAAAACCGGCATCTCGACCACCACGCTCGCATCGGTCATTCGCGATGGCGTCAAGGCCACACGGGCGGCAGGCAACCTTACAGCGAAGCAGGTCACGGCCCTCAACGGCCTTGGTCTTGCGGGCATCGAGCGGGCCGTAGGCGGCGTGCAGGGGGAGTTCGGGCCACTTGGTCAGAAGCTGGAATCTTTGGAAATGGAGGCGTGGCACAACCAGCTTTTGAACGATCAGGCCAGGGCTATTGCCGGGATCAATGCAAACACCAGCTTTTCCAACACACAGAATAACACGATCTACAACCGTCTTGGCGGCATCTATGACCGCACGGCTGCGGTTGTCAGGGCGGTGAACAGTATCAACCTCGGGGGCGGCACGGACACTCGCACCCTCGAAAATATCACTAGACAGGCCAGCAACAGGATCAACACCCTTATCAGCGAAATGTCGTGGCAGAACGTCCAGACCGGTCGGGGCAACGCCACGATGCGGGCGATGGCGAAGGCCCTCGGTGCGCCGGGGTACATGAAAGGCGGTTACACCGGGGATGGCTCTCCCGCTGCGGTCGCGGGGGTCGTGCATCGGGGCGAGTACGTCATCCCTGCAGGTCGTGTGGATAGCGGCACCTTGCCCGCGCTGGAGCGGTTCAACGAGACGGGCGATTTCCCGGTCGTGCCGGTCCCCGTGCGAGCGGGCAACGACAACGGGTCGCGGGAGACGGCGCGGGCAATGGTAGCGATGGCGGCGGAGATTGCGGCGCTGCGCCGGGAACTGGTCGCCGCCACCGACAAGGGTACGCGGGTGGCGGCGGCAGTGGGTGAGCAGGTAACGCAGGCGGTGGATCGGGGGACCGGCGCGACGCTTGAAGGGGCAGAGCAGGCTAGGCGAGCGGCGCGCTAGGTGGCTTGCACTGGACCATGATGTTTTTCGCGACATAGGAGCCGTTGAAAAGCCCCATAGAGGACGACGCGCGCTCTTGATC
The DNA here is from genome assembly GCA_032356305.1 of Prasiola linearis. Lineage (NCBI taxonomy): Eukaryota > Viridiplantae > Chlorophyta > Trebouxiophyceae > Prasiolales > Prasiolaceae > Prasiola > Prasiola linearis. The sequence continues at coordinate 6,535 of JAULKR010056108.1, read as the reverse complement.
CATGATGTCGTAGCCGTTCGGGCAGAGTTCGTTCGCCTTCTCGAAGCAAACCCCCTTCGGAACCGCGTACCCGTCGCACTCGACAAGGAACGTCTTTTCGTCGCCACCCATCTTGATTTCGGTTGAGGAGGCGCACCCGGACAGAGCGAGGGCGGCGGCGATGATGGCGATACGCATGGTCTTCTCCAGATTGTTCCCTGCAACCATCCCGACGCGGCGGGGGTAACGCAACCGGGAACGTTTAGGGATTGAGGTTGTATTCGACCCTCCGAACCTTGCCCGTCCATAGGCATCGGAAGATCGTCACGTTCTTGTAGGCGGGGCGGCCTTCGTAGAAATAGGAGGTGGAATCAATTATCTCCCAGCGCGCCCATATGAAAGGCATGATGTAACGGATCATTTGGGTGATTCTCCTGTTAAGGCTGTGGGTGGCACCTAGTGCGCGCCATCTTGAAGCGCCGCGATCAGACGCTTCCGCGCATCGTCATCAATGAAAATCGCCCGCTCTTCGCCGTTCGCGTATTTGACCAAGAACTCGAAGCATCCCGGCATCCCGTGAATGTGAGATACGACGCCGTTCATTGCGATTTCGTCGTGCGGGATTGCCTGCGCCATTTCGTTGTTCATCGTCTTCTCCTGTGTGGTGTTATCGGGTGGGGGTCGGATCATCGCTCGGCTCGGGGGCGGTCACGAACCGCAACCGCACTCCCGGTTCGCCTCCATTGAAGAACTCGATACCGGCGGCCTCAAAGGAATCGCTGATACTTTCGATGTTCTCGATGCTCGCCTTCGCCATCCCGACGCTCTCGTATCGTTTGATGGTGGCGATAGCCAATCCGCACTCTTGTGAAAGGCGGGTCTGGTTCCATTCCAGCAGCGCGCGGGCGGCTTTCATGTGGCGCGGGGTTAAATCTCGGAAAGACAAAAGGTATCCCCTGCGAAACTTTTAGGTTGACTAATGGCTTGTGTAAGATGCAAATAGTCTCACGAACGATGCGAAGTCAACTTGAATCTGGAGGAGGCAATGGCGGAGAAGGTTTGCAAGCAATGCAGTGCGTCGTTTCGGGCGCATCACTTGCGGCAAGAATACTGTTCGCGCAAATGCAGGCTTCTCTACCATGGCAATGGTGGCAAAGCGGGAAGTATTTGCTTTTGCTACAATTGCGGCATGCGCTTCGCCCACTCCGGAAAAAATCAGCGCCATTGTTCGCCGGAGTGTCGCAAGGAGCACCAAGCCGCTCTGCGGCGAGATCGGGATAGGGCGAAGTGGGTTGCAGTTCTTGGGCCTATGGAACAGAGGCAGTGTCCTGTTTGCGCTATTTCATTCAAGCCCAACGATCCTAGGCAGGTCTATTGCGAAAGTGGCGGTCGATGCGCCGCAACGGCCTATAGGTTATCAGCCCATGGGCGAGAATATTTCTCTCAATCATCTGTGAAAGATCGTCAGCGCGAAGCATCGCGTCGACACTATGCAACCCCTCACGGTACAGCCGCTCAGCGCGAGAGAGACGCCATGCCGCACAACGTAGCGCGCCGCAAAACCTACTCCGAATCCGACCACGGCAAGACGATGAAAAGGCTTTGCCAGCGAAGGGCGAACACGGATCAGGCTATCGGCAACCTCATAATCGAAAAGGCCACGCACAATGTCTAACCCCCTCGACAATACCAGCACCGCCGATATTCGCGCCGAACTCGACACGATTGTCGAAAACCTCTCCGAATGGATGTACCGCGCGGCGGTTCTTCTGGTCGAACTCCGGGCGCGGAAAGAGCATCACCCGCTGATGAACTCCACGACCCTTCGCTACTTCAAGCAGATCGCGGCGGGCACGCTCGACCCGGCCATGGTCCTCGCGGTCGGCGGCAACAAGAACATCGTTCGCCCGCTGGCAAAGCTGCCGGTGAAAGAGCAGTTGGGCTATGCGAAGGACCGCCCGGTGCAAGTGGTGGAACGCTCCGACGATGGCGGCGACGTGGTGCGCGAAAAGCCGGTGATGCAGCTATCCCCCGCCGCGCTGGAACAGGTGTTCGGTGAAGACGGCATCCGTTCCGCCAATGAGCAGCGGAGCGTGATGAAGGCCGCAAAAGAGCGCAAGCGGTTCGGCGGCATCATCGCGGATATTTCGGCAAGCCGCCTCGTCGTCGGCAACAAGCACGTCGCCCCGCGCGACCTGATCGAACCCATGAAGGCGCTCGGGTACGAGGTCCGCCGGATCGCCTGACGCTCCACTAACCACCAGAACGGCCCCGCACCACGCGAGGGCCGTTTTTCGTGCCCGCCCCTTATAGACGAGGCCCGCCATGCGTTGGATCGCAGAAATCGCCGCGAACGACGGCACGGGCGACGTGACCCTGCGCTATGCCGACGGCACCCTCACGACCCTCCCGACAGACACACCCCCGAATACCGCGATCCGGGGGCTGGTCGCACAGGTCGGTGGGTATGAGCAAAGCATCGACCCGCAAGACCCCGGCAGCAGCGAGCAACGGGCGGGCGCGATCAAGCTGCACAATCTCGGGGGCGACCTCGACTATCTCAAAGGCTACGCCATTGGCGGGCGGGCGGTCACGATCTACCGGACGGACGCGGGGTGGGCGGAGCGGGAGGCGGTATTCGAGGGGGTTAGCGAGCAACCGTTGATCGGGTATCGGGATGTGCAGATCGGCCTCGCCAGCCGACTAGATGCGCTCAAGGTGCCACTCCAGACGACGACCTATGCGGGGACGACGACGGACGGGACGCAGCAGGACGCCGAAGGGCGACCGTCCGACCTGGGGGGCAAGCCTAAGCCGTTCTTGCGGGGCCGCGCGTTTAACATCCCGGCCCCGGCGGTCGATATCTACAACCTGATCTATCAGGTCAACGACGGCGCGCTCGCGATCATCGACGCGGTGCGCGATAGCGGGGTGGCGCTGACGGCGGGGGTAAACCGCTCGACCCTCGCAGCGCTCTACGCCACGACCCCGGCGGCGGGAACCTACGATACCTGCCTTGCCGCTGGATACTTCCGGCTCGGTTCGACCCCCGGCGGCGAAATCACCTGCGATGCCACCGAAGGAACAGCCCTCGCCCCCGGCAACGTCGCGGCCCGTATCTTCTCACATATCGGGATTGCGAACGTCGATACCGCGTCTCTGACGGCCTATGCGGCGGCGGTGACGGCCCCGTGCGGCGTCTGGATCGGGACGCAGACGACCGAAGCCCTCGGCATCCTGCAACACGTCCTCGGCTCCGGTGGCGCGGGCCTGACGGTCACCCCGCTCGGCACCATCCGCTGCGTCCAGATCACGGCACCATCCGGCACCCCGGACGTGACGGCCAAGATCACCGGCATCATCGAATCCGGGGCGACCATCGAGACGCGCAACGTCCCCGTCGTGTGGCGGGTCGTCGTCCGGTACGCCCGGTATCACCAGACGCAGACCAGCTTGGCCGGGGCCGCAACCGCTGAATACGGGGCGGAATGGCGGGAAGTCGTCGCGGAAGACCCGGCGGTGCGGGCGCTGTACCCGCTGGCAACCGGACTGGTCATCGAAACCGCTTTCGCCAGCGCGGCGGGTGCGCAGGCGTTTGCGGCTGCGTGGCAGGCGCTGCACGGCGTCCGGCGCAATATCCACACGATCAAGCAAAAGGCCAGCCTCGCCGATGTCGCGAAGATCGGGGACGTGGCGGGTATCGAAATCGACCGGCTCGGGCTGGACGGCCTACCGCTCATCGTGACCGGCATCAACAGCGGCCTCCTGACGGACACCGTGGAATGGGAGGCGTGGGGCTGATGGCGAACCTGATGATATGCCCGACCGACCTGGGCGACGGTGCGGTGCTGACGGGGGGCAGTTGGACGACCGGCCTACCGCTCGCCAATGCGACGGGGCCGGACCAGTACGAGACGGCTCGCTCGACCAATGCGGCACTGTCGAACACGAAATTCACCGCCACGCTCTCCCGTCCCCGCCCGGTGCGCGTCCTCGGCATCGGCTACCACAACCTGACCTCGACGGCGACGATCCGGGTTCGGGGATCGAACGGCGGCACCCCTACCATAGACCAGACTTTCGCCGCCTATGACGCCATCCACCGGACGCAAGACCTCGATTGGGAAGACCCCAATTTCTGGTTCGGCGTGCCGTCAGAAGAGGATTTGGAAAACATCCCCCGCGTGTCGTTCGTGGTGCTGGACGACCGGGCTTTCGCCGACGAAATCACCTTCGAAATCCTCGATAGCCAGCATCCCGATAACTACGTCGAGTTCGGGCGGCTCCTGATTTCCGCCCCCTTCGAACCGACGATCAACATGGCTTACGGCGCGCAAGAAACGCTGATTGACCTGTCAGTGAGGGAGCGCACGGTGGCAGGATCGGGGGTGTACGATGTGCGCCGGGTGCTGCGCGGGACGCAATTCGAACTCGCCGACCATCCGGAGTACGACCTGCGCATGGGCGCGCACGAGATCATGCGACGGCGCGGGATCGCAGGGCAGGTGTTCTTTATCCCGGACCCGGAAGACCTGACGACCCGGTATCTGAAATCGTTCTTCGGAACCTTCGAAAGCTTGTCCTCGGTGACTCGGGCGTTTTTCGATCACGCGAACCTTGCCGTCAACCTACTGGAAATCTAGGAGCGCCCCATGGCCCTTACACCTGCCGAATCCGCCGCCGCTCAAAGGTTGCGCGGGCGGTCCAGTGCTGACTACGCAAATGATGGCCACAGGACCAATTTTGTCCCAACCGTCAATGACACGGGAGCCGTCGCGCAAGGCGTTGGTCGCGTCTCTGGAGAGGTCACTGCGGCCATCGAATTGCTTGAGGCCAACTATCCGAATGCGACGGATATGGCCTCTGCCAAGTCGGAAATGCCCGCCTACAATATTTTCCCGGATAGCGGGCGACTATGTCAGCCGTCCTCCACGATCTATGCGGGCACCTTTTTAAGCCCGAGGTTTTTTATACCGTTTAACGGCGCGAGTGCCTGGACGTCGGCAGGTAAATTCGAACACAGCGGTGCAAGCCAGCCCGAGCCTGTCGCGTCCCTCATCGCTCATACCAGCCCTCGAAATACCGGCCCCGAGTTTTATGTCGGAGAGATCACTGCAGGCACCGGGACGGTGGGTGCGATCACGGTCGGAGCTGACACCTATAGCCTAATCACCTTCAACGACAATTTCTGGATGCCCTATACGAGCACGCTCGGCTTTTTCGTGCGGGTGATCTCTGGGGGCGTGTACGTTGGGTCGCCACATGAGCAGGACGGTATCACAACTCCAGCGGGGACTCTGCCCGTTGGATCATGGCGATACGTGCGGGTCGAAAGAAAAACCTCCCAAGGCATCGATAGTGGATTTCCGGGTTTGCGCGCGACTCCGGGGTCCGTACTCCAGATGGCACTGCCATCGTTGATTCCCGGGTCTTTTGCGCATGTGCCGATCGATCATGCGCTCCCAGTCCTCACAACGGGAGTTTACGCATGATCACTGTACATCTCTATGGGGAGCCGCACGCGACCATCGCGCGCCTTGATAGCCTCCCCGGTATCATAGCGATGGGGGATGCCCCGGCGTCCGCCTACACCCTCGACCCCGACGAGCTGGCCGCGTGGGAGGATGCGCAACGCATTGCCGCCGTGCGCGCGCGGATCGGCGAGACGGCGGGGGATTCGGACACGATCCTTGGCACGGTCGCGGATGCGGGGCAGCTCCTGCTCTTTGCCCACGCCTCCCTCGTCCTCGCGCTGTCGCAGGCGCAGACGCTCAAGGACGTGCGCGATGCCGCCGCACCCCACGCAGCGCGGGCGGCGGATTTTCTCGCCAAGATCGATGACGGGCGCGTGATCCTGCCCTTTATGCTCAAGGGCGAAAACGCGACATCGGACGAGATCGAGGCGCGGGCGACCGCCGTCGCCGAGGCCATGATCGCCGTCGCCTACGCCGACCCCGACTGACCATGCAGCACACGCTCGACCCCGCCACGGGGACGATGCGCCTGACCGCCCCCCATGCCGAGACGGTGATGGGGATCACGGTCACCCGCCCCGCCGGGTACGTCTGGCACGCGGGCAAATGGCCGGTCCGCATCCGCGACCCCTCGCCCGCCATGGTCGCCGCATCCTACTGGCACGACGCCGCCTACGAAGACCTGCCCTGGACATGGGGCGCACTGGCCGTCGCCGATCTGGGCTTCGTGGTCGTCTACCTGCGCCACGGCGGCGGCATCCGCGACGCAGCGCTGATGTGGTGCGGCCTCGCGATGTGGTCGAGCCTGACGGCGGCGACGCGGACCAAACCCCTGAAATGGAGAAATGGATGACGCTCACGATCATCACTGCCAACAACCCGGCGGCAGTCCGCCCGCTGCAGGGGGCGACGTGGAACGGGCAGATCGGCGAGGCCGTGGCGGGCCGCTCGGGGCGCTTCGCCAAGTTCGACACCGTCGCGAGCGGCATCCGAGCAGCCCTGCGAAACCTGCACACCTATCGCCACAAGCACGGGCTGGAAACGCCGCGCGCGATCATCGACCGGTGGGCACCGCCCGTCGA
>JAULKR010055997.1:0-11558 GCA_032356305.1 Prasiola linearis | reverse complement strand
CAGCTTCTGCTTCGCCGAGGCCGACGACACATCGCCGTACGGTCGCCTTGCCGGGGAGCACGGCATCGACGACGGTGTGGACGCGATCACGGTCTTCGCAGGTGAATCGCCGCAGGGGTTCGTGGATCAACTGTCACGCACTCCGGAGTCGCTCGTGGCGTCGATGGCGATGCGGCTCCAAGCGGTGCAGCACCCGAAGCTGATCATGATGTTCGACACGATCCTCGTGATGGGGCCCGAGCACGGGCGGGTCTTCGCCGACGCCGGATGGGGACGCGAGCAGATCATCGCCGGAATCTCGGAGCACTTGAACTCTCCGGGCAGCGAACTGGTCCGAGGGGCGAACGGTGTCGCCGAAGGCGTCCCGGAGGCGTTCGCCGACGCCGAGTCGCTCCCCAAGTTCCGTCCGGGCGGCCTGATGCTCGCCTACGCCGGTGGTGGCGCCGGACTCTTCTCGCAGCTCATCGCCGGGTGGGTGAACGGCGACAAGGGCTCCAAGCCGGTCACCCGGGCGGTGCAGTACTAGGTTGACGGACATGACCGTGCTGCTCGATCCGACCAGTGAACGCAACGTCGTCGAACGTGAGCGTCTCCCCCGCCCGACATCGCTCGACGGCAAGACGGTCGGCCTCCTCGACATCTCCAAGCCGCGCGGCGACGTGTTCCTGAACCGCATCGAGGAACGCCTCCGCGGCGTCGGCGCCGACGTGAAGCGCTACGTGAAGCCGACCTTCGCCAAGCCGGCACCGGTCGACCTTCGCCACCAGATCGCCACGGAGTGCCACGTGGTGATCGAAGCCCTCGCCGATTGAGGCAGTTGCACGTCGTGCAGTGTGCACGACATCGCAGATCTCGAGCAGCGTGGAATCCCGGCGATGTTCGTGGCGTCCGACCAGTTCGTCGACGCCGCCGAGAAGCAGTCGACCTCGCTGGGGTTCCCCGCTGCGGCGCGGGTGTTCACGCCGCATCCGATCCAGGATCGCACCGACGACGAGATGCTCACCTACGCCGACGTCGCCTTCGACCAGATCCTCGACGCACTGACGCTCTGAGGAGTCACTCGGCGAGTCGCCACACGATCGCCGTCCCGTCGAACGACCCACTGACGAATCGCGTGGATTCGTCGAAGAACTCGACCGACGCGATCGGTCCGCTGTGACCCACACCTTCGCCGACGACCTGGCCGGTTTCGGTCGACCACAGGCGGACGGTCGACCCGTCTGCGCCGGCGGCGACGAGACGTCCGTCCGACGACACCGCCGTGCGCGACGACCGCAGCTTGGTGCCCTCCATCGCCATCGTCGTGGCGCCGCTCGCGATGTCGACGATCGAGACGTTCCCGGCCAGATCGCCCCCGACGACCGACGTTCCGCCCGGCATGAACGAGAGTGACCAGAAGCCGCCCATCGGGGCCGGATGATCGGCCACCAGCTCGAAGGTCTCGAGGTCCCAGACCTTCATGGTGGAGTCGTCGCCCGAGGTCACGAGTGTCGAGTCGTCGGGTGAGAGTGCGATGTCGAGGATCGAGTTCGCATGGGCGTCGAACGTGTGCAGCACGTCACCGGTCGCGACCTCGATGAGCGAGAAGGTGAAATCGTGCGATGTCGACACGACGAAGCTCCCGTCGCTCGAGAACGCAAGCCGGTTCGTGAAGAACGAGCACCCGGCGACGTCTTCGGCTTCACCGCCGATGCTGAAGGTGCGATCTCCCCCTCCATCGGCCCACAGACTGACCGTGTCGTCGAAGGCGATCGCGCCTCGGCGCTGAGCGACACCGGTCGCGACCTGGGTGTCGTCGGGTGAGAACGCGACGCTGTCGACGTTGCCCTCCTCGTGGAAGAGTCGCACGGGATCGGACCCGTTCTCGCTCCGGATCTCGACCAAGCCGTTCGCGGCAGCGGTGGCGATCCGACCGTCGGCCGCAACGTCGACGTCGTTGATCGGCGACGACACGAACTCGTCCGATCGCGACAGGGACGTCCCTCCGTCCGTCAACACTCCGAAACCGCCCGAACTGTCGACGAGGGTGACGACTCGGCTCGATGGATCGACCTGGAGATCGATCACTCGCGCCCCGCCGTCGGCGACCCGATCCAACGAGCCCGACGCAGCGATCCGTGAGATCGTTCCGTCGTCCAGCACGACGACACCGCCGCTGACGACCCGGTCCACCGGCTCGTCGGTCGTGAGCGAGCCGGCCGCCGTCCCGTCGGGGTCGACCGATCGGATCGACGAGCCGACTCCGATCACCAGCGATCCGTCGGATTCCAACGACCAGGACGGGTCGCTCGCCACGTCGCCGACCTCTACGCTCCACAGCGGCTCGTCGGATCCGACGGTGAACGTGGTGATCCGGCCTTCGAACGCGTCGACCTCGCTCCGGACTCCGACGGCGAATCGATCGCCTGTCGTGACGACCCGGTCGATGATCGAGGCCTCACCGTCGGCGCCGATCGGTGTCGTGCGTACCTCGTCGGAGCCCGACCAGGTGACGATCTCCGACGACGACTCCCCCGTCAGCGAGAGCAGCACGGTTCCGTCGGCGGCCACCGCCGACGGACCGACCGTCCGGCCGGACGGCGCGCTCCATTCGTCGAGCACTGCGCCGTTCGCCGAATCGACGATGCGGATCCCGCCGGATCCGATCGCGACGAAGGCACCGTCCCCACGGAACTCACCGCCGGTGACTCCGGCCAGGTTCGCGACCTCGGTCGATTCGGCATCCGTGCCTCGAACGCTCAGGACACCGTCGCCCGTCACGATCGCGACACGATCGCCGTCCGGAGCGATGGCGACGGCATCGACGTCCTCGCTGCCCGGTGCGATCGTGCGAAACCCTTCACCGGCGTCCGAGCGGACGAGGATGCCGACCGTCGTGGCCACGACGGTGGCGACGCCGTTCGAGGCGGCGCGCAGGGTCCGGCCGGATCCGAGTCGGTTCTCGATCTCCAACGTGGCCGCTCGCACCGCCGGCACGTCATCGACCATGGCGGTGTCGCCGGGATCGTCCGGATCGAGCCCGATCCCGGCTGCGTCGTCATCGGGCTGGGGGTCGGTCGTATCGGACACCCCGCACGACGCGAGCACCACTGCCAGCGCACAGGCGCACGCCACCGATCGCACACGAATCACGCCGTCATTCTGCCTCGGAGGCGTCCACCCACCTCGTCGCGCAGCCTGATCATCCCCGCCTACTTGTAGTGTCTTGACCCGCATGAGCAACTTCCGAACCTCCTCCACCGCTCGACGTTTCACCGCTTCACTCGCTGCGATCCTGGCGCTCGGCGCCGTGGGCGCCGGCGGGTACAACATGGCGTCAGCACAAACCGTCGCGGAGGAACGTCCCGTGTTCATCCCGATCAACCCGTGCCGCCTGCTCGACACCCGCGCCGGCGACGCGAACGTCGGCCCGCTGGCCCGACCGCTCGGCGAGGAGACGGTCCAGCTCACCGCACACGGATCGAACGGCGAGTGCACCGGAGCGAGTGCCATCCCGTCGACCGCCGTGGCTCTGGCGATGAACGTCACGGCGATCCGCGCCACGACCGCAGGCACCTTCATCACCTTCTGGGGCGAGGGCCCGAACCCCGGTGTGTCCAACCTCAACCCGTCGCCGGGCCAACCCCCGACGCCCAACGCGGTGAACACCCCGTTGAGCCCCGCCGGCACGTTCAACATGGCCAACGCCTTCGGCACCGTGGAGGTGTTGATCGACGTCAGCGGCTACTACGCCGACCACGACCACGACGAGCGCTACTACACACGCGCCGAGTCCGACCAGCAGTTCCCGACCGTCGACGACCTCGACGATCGGGTCGACGAGACCGTCACCAACGTGACCGAGCAGATCGACGTCACCCTCAACGAATACGTCACCGTCGAAACACTCGGCGCCTCCGGTTTCCTCGCCACCGGCGAAGTCGTCACCGCCGGCGACGACTCGAATGTGTCGCGCTTCGTGGGACCCGACGGCGTGACGGCGGACGTCGAACGCAACGCAACCGGTGTCTACCAGTTGACGCTGTCCGGCCTCGAAGAGCGACTGTCGGGCTTCGTCCAGGTGACCTCCATCAGCGACGAGGTGGTCGGAGACGTCGCCGATCCACGCCTCTGTTCGATCGGGTCGGGTGCGACGTCGACCGCCACGACGTACAGCGTCCAGATCCAGTGCTTCCAGGACAACGTAGACAATGGACCGGACGACTCGGACATCATCTACGGCGACGCCTCGTTCCAGTTCTTCATCACGGGCTGACCCGACTCGGACGAGCCCCCGCACGCCGATCGTCCACGCCTCATCGAGAACGAGCGATGACACCCGGCGTCGGGGCGCGTCCGACATACTGTCACCATGAACGCAACGTGTCGGAGCGACGTGGTGGATGCCGTGGTCGAGGTCTGTGGCGTCGAGCCGGAGCTGCTCGTCGATGATGCCGATCTCCAGTCCCTCGACATCGACTCGCTGGACCTGATCGAGATCGGGATGATCATCGAGGAGAAGTACGACACCACGCTCGACAGCCAGATGTTCCAGGAGATCACCACCTTCGGGCAGGCGGTGGCGGCGTTCGACGGCGTCATCGCTGCCGGCACGGCTTCGTGAAGTCGACCGCTGCGGCGGTGCTCGGGGTCGGCGTCGTGTCGCCGGCCGGGTCCGCACACGACGACCTCTGGTCGACGGTGCTCGACGCTCGTGGCACCCGAGCCGAGAAGATCCCCTACGACCGGCTCCCCGACGGGGCCGTGATCGGTTGTCGGGCTGCGGGATTCGATCCCGAGGATCGCCTCGAGCGTCACGAGCTGCGTCGGCTGGATCGTTCGCATCAGATGGCGTTCTGGGCAGCCGACGACGCCGTTGCGGCGTGCGGGCCTCCCCCGCCACCCGAACGGTGTGCCGTCGTGGTCGGCGTCGGCTTCGGGGCCAACGAGTTCCAGGCCCGACAGCAGCAGGCGTTCTACACCAAGGGGTTCCGGTCGCTGTCCCCGCTCACGATCCCCGTCGTGATGCCCAACTCGGTCGCCGGGCATCTGTCCATCCGCTACGACTTCCGCGGGCCGTCGCTCACGATCGCGAGCGCGTGCGCAGCCGGCGCCAATGCGATCGGCGAAGCCCTCTGGTTACTCCGGTCCGGGCGAGCGGACCGTGTCCTCGCCGGCGGAGTCGACGCGCTCCACACGGTCGAGGTGAGCGCCGGTTTCGCCCGGATGGAAGCGATGTCGACGCGCTTCGACGACATCGCGACCAGTTCGCGTCCCTTCGACGTCGGACGTGACGGGTTCGTGCTCGGTGAGGGCGCCGGATTCCTCGTGCTCGAGAGGGCCGACGACGCCGACACGGGCATCGGCACGATTCTCGGCTATGCGACGAACTCCGATGCACACCACATCGTCGCTCCGCCCGACACCGGCGAGAGCGCGGCGGCATGTATCCGTGCTGCGCTGACCGATGCCGGCATCGAGCCGGACGACGTCGGCCACGTCAACGCACACGGCACGTCGACGCCACGCAACGACCCGGCTGAAGCTCGCGCGATCGCGTCGGTCTTCGGTGCGCGACGGGTTCCGGTCACTGCCAACAAGGGCGTCCTCGGCCACCTGATCGGGGCCGCCGGCGCAGTCGAATCGATCGTCGCGCTCAGGTCGAATCGTGAGAACATGGTGCCGCCCGTCGCCAACCTGCAGACCCTCGATCCCGAGATCGCCGACATGGTCGACACGGTGACCACGGCGAGGTCCCCGAGGTCCGCGATTGCGGTCTCGAACTCGTTCGGCTTCGGGGGTCACAACGCTACGCTCGTCCTCGGATGATCGCTCTCGGCGGTCTTCTCCTCGACGATGAGTGACGACACCCTCAACACCACGACCGGTGACACCGCGATCGAGGCCTCTGGTCCCCTCGTCGACGACACGTCCGAGAGCTTCGAACTGTCGGCGACCCAGCGGTCGATCTGGTTCGACCAACGACTTCGACCGGATTCGATCCGCTTCCACATCACCACCGCTGTGCGCGTGTTCACGATGGCCGATCCCGATGTCATCCGTGCGGCGTTCGCCTCCGTCGTGCAGGACCACCCGGCGCTGCGCACGACCTTCCACGATCACGACGGGACTCCGAGACAGCGTGTCCACGACGGCGATCTGATCGATTTCCGATACGTCGACGCCCGACGCTGGAACGAGGTCGAATTCACCAACGAACTCGCTCTGGAGCACCACCGCCGCTTCGACCTCGCTGTCGGGCCACCCGTCCGATTCAGTGTGTTCCGGACCGCCGACGAGGAATTCGTCGCCGTCATCAGCATCCATCACATCGTCGCCGACATGTGGAGCAAAGCACTGCTCGCACACGCCGTCGCGACCGCGTTCCAACAGGCATCGTCGACCGCCCTCGAGTCCACCGACGGTGACGCAGCGCGTCCGTCCCGATCGGAGCGCGCCGGATCCGTGCGCTCCTGGACGTATCAGGACTTCGTCGAGCACGAAGCGGGCGAGCTCCGATCGGAGCAGAGCGCGCAGTCGGTCGAATTCTGGCGGGACCTGTTCGATTCCTGGTCGCCGCAGGCCGTTCCGTCGGATCGACCGGAGCCCAGCCATTCGGTCGGGTCCGGTGACGCGGTCAGTGTTCCGATCGACCCCACCCTGGTCGATCGGATGCGAGAGTTCGCCGACACTCACGACGTGTCGCTGCGTTCGCTGCTGCTCTTCGCATTCCAGGTCGTCCTGGGACGCACGACGGACACGAACGACGTGTACGTGGCCGAGGTCAAAGCCAGCCGCAACCTCCGCCTCGCACGGGTCGTCGGCTGCTTCATCAACCAGATCCCGCGCCGCCTCCGACTCGATGAGGCGACGACGATCGCAGAGACGGTCTCCTCGATCGACGCCCAGAGCCGGGCCAGTCGCTCGCACGAAACGATTCCGTTCGAGCATCTACTCCACGAACTGCGGCCAGGGCACGGGACACAACCCTTCTTCCAGGCTGCGTTCGCATGGCAGAAGACCACCCGTCTGCTGAGCGACGACCTGACCGCGAACCTCGCGCTCGGCCGAGCCGGCGAAGCGGTTCGACTCGCAGGTCTGCGGATCGAACCGGTGCAGATGCCGATCCGTTCGTCCCCGCTCCCGATCACGCTGCTCGCAGCGACGACCGGCGACGACGTGCACCTCACGTTCGAGTACCAGCGGGAGCGTTTCGATCGCTCCTCGGTCGAGACCCTCGGTCGACGCCTGGAAGCAGTGCTGGAAGCTGCGGTCGACGCTCCGGGCTCGAATGTCGCCGACATCGATCTCGTGACCTCCCACGAGCGCGAGCGCTGGGCGGCAGCCTGGGATCAGGCCGAACACCCCGTGGACGACTCGATCACCGTGCATCGCCTCATCGAGGAGTGCGCTGCCGCCACGCCGTCGGCGATCGCCGTGAGGTGTCTCGACCAGACGCTCACCTACGGCGAACTCGACGAGCAGGCCTCTGCCCTGGCAGGGCGCCTCGTCGGCTCCGGGGTCCGGCGAGGCGACCTGGTCGGTCTCTGCCAGGACCGCTCGATCGAACTTCTCGTGTCGATCCTCGCCACCTGGAAGGCAGGCGCCGGGTACGTACCGATGGATCCGAGCTTCCCGGTGGATCGACTCGCCGTGATGATGTCCGATGCCGACATCGGCCGAGTGATCACCCGTCGTCCGCTGTGGAACCAGGTCACCACCGCTGCGCACGGGACCGGGTTCGACGATGCGATCGTCATCGATCTGGACGAGACCGTGGCCTCCCACACTGTCCCGCACACCGACGTCAGCGGCGCCGACATCGCCTACGTCACGTTCACGTCCGGCTCGACCGGACGTCCCAAAGGCGTCGTCGTCGAGCATCGCAACGTCGTCAACTTCGCGCAGGCGATGGCCCGACGGCCAGGCATGTCGGCCACGGACAGCGTCCTCGCCACGACCACACTCTCGTTCGACATCTCCGTGCTCGAACTCATCGTCCCACTGACGGTCGGCGCCACGGTCGATCTCGTCGACCGCGACACCGCACGCGACCCACTGCTGTTGGCAGCGGCGCTCGCCGAGGTCTCGATCGCGCAGGGCACGCCCACGATGTGGAAGATGCTGATCGACGTCGGGTGGCGCGGCAACAGCGACCTCACGGTCCTGTGCGGTGGTGAACCGCTCCCGCTCGCGCTGGCTCGAGACCTCCGAGCACGGTGCGGCGCGCTCTGGAACATGTACGGACCGACCGAGACGACGGTCTGGTCGTCGGTCGCGCAGGTCGACGAACCGGTGGAACACATCTCGATCGGCGAGCCGATCGACAACACCAGACTCGTCGTGCTCGACGCCAACCGGCGGCTGTGCCCCGACGGCGTCGCCGGCGAGCTCTGGATCGGCGGCGCAGGCGTCGCACGCGAGTACATCAACCGCCCCGATCTGACCGCCGAGCGATTCGTCGCCGACCCTTCGGGCCGAGGCCACGGGACGTTGTACAGGACCGGTGACGTCGTTCGAAGAAGCATCGACCGCGGCATCGAGTTCCTCGGGCGAATCGATGCGCAGGTCAAGGTCCGAGGCCATCGGATCGAACTGGGTGAGATCGAAGCAGTCGTCGACCGGCATCCGGGAGTCGCACAGACCGTGGCGGCTGTCCGCGAGTTCGGAGACGGCGATCAACGCATCGTGGCCTACTACCGGACCGATTCCGCTGCCGGTGTTCCCGACGACGACGAGCTTCGTGAACGACTCCTCGGCCACGTGCGCCAGAGCCTGCCCGGGTACATGGTCCCCGCTGCGTTCGTACGCGTCGATGAGTTCCCGAGGACACCGAACGACAAGGTCGACCGTGATCGCCTTCCGCCGCCCGACGGGTTCGGGCGCGCAACTGCGTCGAAGTCCTCCGCCTCGAGCGCGTCCAGCGAGCAGATCGCCGGCGTGCTCGACGCCTACCGAACCGTGTTCGGCGACGACCGGATCGGCGAGTTCGACGACTTCTTCGACCTCGGCGGCCACTCGCTCCTGGCGACTCAACTGGTCTCGCGGCTGCGGCACCGATTCGGTCGCGAGGTCGCACTGCGGGCTGTCTTCGAACATCCCACCGCCGCCTCCCTGGCGGCGGTGCTCGACGATGCTCCGACAGCACGGCCCAACCCGGACATGGACGTGCGTCGCCTGGTTCCGGCGCCGGGTTCGCTCCGCCCCGACCCGACCGACGACGCACCTGCCGGTGGCGCCACGCCCGTGGGCCATCCGTTGTCGTCGGCGCAGGAGCGGATGTGGTTCCTGCAGACGTTGCAACCCGACGGTGTCGCCTACAACCTCTCCGGCCTCGTGCGAGTACGAGGTGAATTCGACGTCGGACTGCTGCAGCGGGCGTTCGACCGAGTCGTCGAACGCCACACCTCGTTGCGGAGCTCGTACCGCCTGGGCGAGGACGGCCCCGTCGTCGACGTCGGCGTTCCGTTCTCCGTTCCCATCGACGTGGTCGATCGACGCGAAGACGGCGACCTGGATGCGAATCGACGCGACGCGCGCGCCGCCGTCCAGCGCGACGCAGAGATGCCGTTCGACCTGACCCGGGCACCGCTCTTCAGGGTCGCCGTGCATCGCGTCGCCGACGACGAACTGCTGCTCGGGATGACGTTCCATCACATCATCGCCGACCAGTGGGCCTTCGGTGTGCTCGCCCGTGAACTCTCGGCGCTGATCCATTCCGAGCGGACCGGCGAACCGATCGCACTGGCGCCTGCTCCGCGAGCCGAGTCGTATTCGGCATGGCAGCGCGACGAGATGCAGGCGCCTGTACTCCGAGATCTGCTCGACTACTGGCTCGATCAGCTCGACGGTCTCCAACCTGTCGAGATCGCTCCGGACCATCCACGCCCGCCGCAGATGAGCGGGCGCGGAGCGTCGATCACCGTCGATCTTTCCGACGATCTCATCGACGCTGTTCGGAGCACGGCGCGAACACACCAGGTCAGTGAGTTCATGGTCGCGTTCGCCGCGTTCCAGCTGCACCTCCAGCGGGCGACCGGCGCTCACGACATCGCCGTCGGCGTGCCCATCGCGAACCGGCACTGGCTCGAAAGCGAATCGCTGATCACCACGCTCGTCAACACGCTGGTCCTGCGCAACGACCTGTCGGCATCGGTCGACTTCACGGGGCTGCTCGAACAGGTCCGTGAGACGACCCTCGATGCCTACGCTCATCAGGATCTCCCGTTCGAACGGCTGATCGAGGCGATCGCTCCCGCTCGTGACCCCGGCCGCTCGCCGTTGTTCCAGATCTTCTTCAATGCCCAGAACGCCCCGTTCGAGGTTCCCGAGATCGACGGGTTCGACGTCGAGATCCTCACTGCCGAACGGCGAGCCGCGCAGTTCGACCTGTCCGTCACCATCGACTCCGCACTGACGCGAACCGTCACGCTCGAGTACGCCACGGACCTCTACGACGCGTCCCACATGGAACGCTTCGTCACCGACTACCTGCAACTCCTCCACGAGGTCGCCCAGCCGAACGGCGGCGCCACACCCGTCGGTGCTCGGGCACCGAGCGTCGAGACCTCACGCCCGACGCGTCGTGATGTCCGAGTCCAGCCGAGCGAGCGCAACGCTCCGCGCCCCGGCCTCGAGCAGCAGATCGCCGAGGTCTGGCAACGGGCGCTCGGAGCGCCCGACATCGCGCGAGACGACAACTTCTTCGATCTCGGCGGCCACTCGATCCTCGCCGCGAGGGTGTTCGCAGAACTCGCAGAGTTCGCCGAGAGCCGACCGCCGCTGTCGCTGCTGTTCCGTGCTCCCACGGTCGCCACGTTCGCGTCAGCACTGGAATCCGGCGGATGGGCCACATCGTGGACGTCGCTCGTCCGAGTCTCGCCAGGAGAGGTCTCGCTCGGCGGCAGATCGCCGGCGCCGTTCTTCTACGTGTCGCCGTTCCTCATCACCGCGCTGAGCTTCCACGAACTGGCAGAGCACATCGATTCGCCACGCGCCTTCTATGCGTTCGAACCTCAAGGCCTGGAGAACGACGAGCCGGTCCACCAGCTCGTGGAGGACATGGCAGCGCACTACATCTCCGAGATGAAGACCGTCCAGCCGGACGGGCCGTATCTCATCGGCGGCCACTGCGCCGGCGGCTGGGTGGCCTTCGAGATGGCCCTTCAGCTCGAGGCTGCCGGCGAACAGGTCGAAGAACTGGTGATCGTCGACGTCGAACCGCCCGGGGTCGAACCACCGCGCATCCGATGGCTCTCCTTCATCATCAGTCGCGTCATCGTCTACGGGGCAAGCCATCGAATCCTCCATGCGCTGCGCTGGCGCGTCGAAATGTGGATGAGCCGCAGGAACGCTCGCAAGGCGACCTCGGTCGACTTCACGAAAGAGGACCGCGTCCGCGAGATCCATCGTCGTGCACACGAGCGCTACACAGGCGGCGTGTACCGAGGAGACCTCACGCTCGTCCGCAGCCAGGAGTGGAGTCTCCTGCCCGACAAGCGGTGGCACGCAGCCTGGCGACAGCTCACCACCGGTGCGTTCCGTTCCGAGATGGTGCCCGGCGCTCACGCTCGCCTGCT
>JAULKR010055886.1:0-11559 GCA_032356305.1 Prasiola linearis | reverse complement strand
CTCCCTCTCCCTCTCCCTCTCCCTCTCCCTCTCGATGCCTCTTTCTTCATCTTTTTACCCCTTTTCCTCTCCAATCTTCTCCCCTAGATCAACGTGTATACCTTGCTCTTCATGGCAATCAGATACTTTTGCAGCTTTACAATCAGTTACTTGTACAGCGTCTTTGAAATCGACCTTATCATAACAACTTTGTACCCGCTTTAAGCTTTACAAATAGAGTCCACTTCTTTTCAATGAGGTCGAGTTCTTTGACCACAAGTCCCCTTCAAAAGCTGAGAAACGGCGGCTTGTATGTCCTAAATCTTTCGCTGCTTCCTAACTTTGCCTCGCTGCCTTTCGTCATATCTCCTTCGTCTTGCTTATTTCACCGGTCCCTTCGAAGCCACATCCTAGCCATATTGGAGAGCGAACGTTTCACGAATGTTTTTTGCCAGACTGGTAGCACTAGACCAACTTCATGGCTATGCCAAAGCTTTAAAGCATGTGTTACCAATCTGATATCAAACACCTTCTTTATGAAAGTAAAGAAGTAGGATTGGTGGTGAGCTTCCGAGGCACTGCAACCTGGGAAGATCTGATGGTTGACGGCAAATTTTCTCCTACTTCAAAGGAATACTTTGACCAGCAGAGTCGTTCGGGTGTGTACCAACCAATTCCACGTGCTCCACATCATATGATCATTGAGAACAGCAGAACCCTCTGAAATGACATGCGCTTGCCTGTGCGAATTGAATGAATCAGTCCGAATTTGAATTTGCCCGTCAGCAGGTGAATGTGTTAAACCTGAACCTTGATCTGGCCCTTGTGGCCAGATGTGGGTAGTTTCAAATATATTCTCTTTCCTGCCAAATCGCGATAACGAAACGTTTCATCAGCGTTGTCTATCACGCCCCTTACTGTATTTGTATCAACGTTTGGGCACCGCTGTGCACGGCAGGGTTCGAATTGCAGTTCCACAAAGGCATGTTCGACGGAATTGCAAGCCACTTCCACGACATCCAAAACGACATCTTATTGGCTGCCAAGAAGTTAAGTTGTTGACAGCTGGTGTACCAAAAGCTTTGAACTGTTTTGACACTTTGCACTGTTTTGACACCAAGTAACATGACGTTCCTGTTGTGTTTCCGAATGGGTTTTGGAGCAACTAGCAATCGCATACATATTTTCACATATTGTTACATACCAATGACGCTGTGCGCTTTTCTGTCTGCTGTCGTTACATCAGCCGGCTGGCACAAGTGGCTGAACCTTCAGTGCTCATGTCTTGCATGCCAATAGTAACATTGGCAGTCCATCCAAATAGCAGTCGTCAGTATGCATGTTCGTTTCTCGGACAGTTACCTATCACAGGAAATCTTCATGCGAAAGGATGTGGTGTTGTTGGACTCATTGCAGGTCAGGGAACATTTTCCCGAGAGTCTTATGGATGATCGACTGCCATTATGGATGACGGGGCACTCGCTGGGCGGCGGCTACGCTAACATCACCATGCTGCATCTCCTGGCACTCCAGTCAAGATTGCTCTCCGATGGAGGAGGTCAGTCACACCCGCTGAGCTCCCGGTGCACGTGGACTAAGCATTTGATTCATCTTATGTGCCAAGGCTCGGTAGTACTGCTGTGATGTTTGGTGGAGAAGGGTTCTCCTCTGCTATCCAAGTCCGCTGCCTCTACAATGCATGCTGCCCATCCTGTCACAGAACTCTGTAGCCACACAGCCACCTGCCTCTTTTGATGGCATGCACGAAAGACCTATTGAATCCAATCCCTATTGAATCCCTCGAGGAACGCAATTGCTTCGTCCCCAGCTTCTGTAGTATGGGATCCAGTAACCCATGTTCCTGCTCCTGGGGTAACCATGATGCCCAAATGGAAGATACGGAGTACACATTATGACATTATTGGATGTACATACAGATGTTTTGGATGTATACACAGATTTTTTAGATGTACGTCCGGCTTTTCAGATATACATACAAGTTTTCGGATGTATATACAGAGAATCGCTCTAGCAACAACACACTGCAAACTGAAACAAGTCGAACTTAAAACCTTCAGATTGGACCTACGTGATATGCCACTTGGGCACGCAGTATCATCGTGAAGCCTGATGTCTTGATTAGGCTAAGGCAGCCAAGTACTCGGAACTTGAAATATGTCATTGTGGAGCATCAGAATTATCAGACCCACTAGGCATGCTCCGTAAGTGCACGATTAACGCAATTTCTTCGGCAACCTTCCAAACTTGTGAGGAATACATTCACTGAACATGGCAAGTCATTTCGAGGGGTCCTCTGTCTTGCCATTGGTGTGAGACTGTGCACTGCTCGTAGGACCTGGCACTTACTAGCTCTAGTAGCTAGAACTATTAGTTCTACTAGTAGTATCCTACTCGTTACTCCACAGTGTAGTACCGTAAAGTGACCGAATCCAAACTCCTGCGCTAAAGTGACAGCAGACGAAGGCTGTGTTCAATCAGTAAATTATCAGACTTAGGGCGAAGTTTCACCAAAAGGTGCCAAGTTTAAGGCCATATCTAAAAGCTGTAGGCACTTTGTGGAAAGTGTGTCTCGAGTTCCTCGACCCTCACGAGATCACGTAAGTGTGTCACGTAAGTGTCACGTAAGCATATCACGTGAGTGCATCGCGTAAGTGTGATCACGTGAGCGTGCCTTGGGTCACTTGACCCGCTCAGGATCGCCTTCGAGCTTTCCAATAAGAAGTTTGTTTGCAATTAGACTTTCTTTCAATTGACCGCCGATGATGTGGTATAATTTCCTGGAATACTATCTCCTTACGGGATAAAAAAGCCGAAAAGGAAAAAGGAAACGTAAAGTGTGAAAATGCTTTGGATTATGGTCGTGCTTTGGTATGGCTCAGGTTGCATCACATTTGGAGCGCCCCTGGTACTGTACTCCGGACATCCTGCCTCCGTGTACAGTACTCTGAAGAGGTCAGAAGTCTCATGGTTCCCTTCAGACTCTTAGAATTTCTCGTCGGAAGTTTGACAGTTCTCGTCAGATATATCATGTACAAATGTCCGGGCCTCCCAGTGGTTACGAGTCTAATCCATAGAGCTGACGTGGCCGCATGTGTGCACACGACATCGGATCGAGTGCTGCTAGGGCGAGCCGAGGTTCACCTTATGCATTGCGTAACCGAGGCTTTTAGAACTGAAATTACGTAACTGTGATAACGTAACTGTGAGGTGAGTCAATGTGCCGCCGTCTGAGGTTTGCATGCACGATGTTCAAGGAACCCAAAGCTTCATCATAGTAGAGGGGCTTGAGTCCTGGAAGACACTCAAATCAACATCAGTCATGTGACATTCCACAGATTGGAATTGCCGGTTACCGGTTGGTGGTTATCGGGGTTGGTGGGCCCTTCATTATCAAAGTATCGGTATTGGTGGGCCCTTCATTATTAAAGTATCGGCCCTTCATTATCAAAGTATCGGTATTGGTGGGCCCTTCATTATTAAAGTATCGGTATTGGTGGGCCCTTCATTACTAAAGTATTGGTGAAAAGCAGCCCGACTACCTGATTGTGATCTTTAGGCTGCAGTCCGGAGGTGCTGCTCTGTTCGAGTATTACCAAATTGAATACCGAATTAATTGGAGTGCAGATTAGTGACCCTTGTACACGACACCAGAAATGTGGATTTCCAGATGCACAATTTCGTGAACAGTGGCGATTTGGTGCCCAGGTATGATATGTACAGTGCTGCTTTGTTGCAAAATGCTTTGTGTATGAGATGAAAGCATTTATGTTATGTCATTTGTCTTCTGTACAATGTGATAAGTAAACTCGGCGATGGCTGAGAGAGGAAGTAAAACGGTACCGTCGGATTTGAATCTGAGTTCAATAATGTCGGGATTGTCAGACAGCCCGTTGTAGGTGTCAATTCATGACACTCGTTATATTCGTTGTAGGCAGTACGAAGACTCGCGATATGTTGATGCTGCATCTCAGGTCATTGCATCAATATTCAAATTGAAAATCGTAGGTTTTCAAACATGTGCGTCTTGTTTCCCAAGATGAACTACTCCTGAGCCCTCTCCAATTAAAAGTAAATAGGATTAGTTCATGCATAGGCTATTGAGCAATATAGATAGGCATTGCTGCCTGTTCATTGCACCTGGTCAAAGGTGCAACCCTGATGCCTCCAAGGGTAACCTGATCGGTGCCCCTTAACCCTAACCCTTAACCCTTTTTTTATCAGGCAAAGTGTGGAGGCAAATGCACACCATCGCCTCCACTCTGATTGGCGCATGGCACGCCATAGGAATTAGGTGCAGCCGTTGGCATACTGAGGCTAGCAGTGCACTGGTCTTGAAAGGGTCCGTCCTGGGAGCCGTTGTGACCACAGCTTCCTCATTTCTTCCGCAGCTTCCGCATTACACATGTGCAGATGTCGGATCCTGTTGTGTTCGTTTTTCTTTTCGCCCCCTTCTGCAGACGTGAGGTCCAAGCAGGGACAACGCTTATATTGTTAGAAGTAACTCGTTTTTTGATATGACAAATCCGGGGAGCACGTACTAAAGACGTGTCATCCAATGATCGGGCAGGCTTCTGGGCTCCGCCATAGCGAATGTCTTATCGGGCATTGAGAACGTTCACTTGAAGCACCTCTTCGATGTGGGGGCACTCTTTCCAAGTTTGCATATACAATTTCAATGATAACAATAATAATTATTATTATTAATATTGCATATATTGCATACTTTGATTGCCAACCGACTCTTACGAGCTCGACAGCACAATCACTGACAATTGCTTTATGTGTACACTACTTTGTATGCCCTCATGCAAATGTGCAGCATATAATTGCACACAGCTGTGCATTTCCTTACAATTGCTTAATGTATACACTACTCTGTATGCCTTCATTCCTGTTTTCACCTGCCTTCTCGAAGCAAATACGGCAGCATCTTCTTCAGAAGAGTTGCTAGATCCTCGGACTCGGGCAAGGTTGTGCGACTGTTGCCACATGGATGGATGTACAGGGCATCCAGCAGACTTTAGCCACGTACCTCCCTGTCGGAAAGTATCACTATATCTCCAACTGGAAAGCAAGGTCCCTCCCCCATTGTAATGACGTCACCATGGTGGCTGGGAGTGAGGAGTACAGCCGACGTGTCACGACTCTCCTCAGCCTCGCAACATTAGCTCAGGCGAGCATTGCGAATGCATAGTAGGGAGAGAGAGAGAGAGAGAGAGAGAGAGAGAGAGAGAGAGAGAGAGAAACTATTACCCACATCTGGCCGCAAGGGCCAATGTAGGGTCGGTCATCACCAAACATGGGTGACAATCGATGGAAAACAATTGACCTGATTGGCTTGAGCATAGACAAAATAGGGCATGCTATCTGTTGGCTCCTTTGTCAGAAACTGATGTCGCCTGAGTGTGTTCGTCATCGGGTGATCTCGTTTCCGATGTGCGTGTAAGACAGAACGGCCCAGCTCTGTCTGCATAAGCCGTTGCCCATCCTATCCCATACCTTGGCTTTAAATGGGAACCTGGACAAATTCTTTGCAACCGCTGATGCTGCATGTACATTGACCGGCCAACACCGGCCAGTCAATAGATTCCTGCCCTGAACAGCAGTGACATCAACTCGTGTGCACAGAACTGGCGAACTGCTCTGGAAAGACGCCATATCTGATCTGATACGCATGATGTGTGATGGGCCAGGCTGGGCCGGGCCGTGTTGCATACCCTTGAACCTGAGTCCTAAATTTCTGCCTGTATAGGCGAAGGTGAGGGCATTTAGGTATGGAACTGGAACCTTCAAGACAGATCATGCTCTGGTCGACTACCGGAAAGGCATTCAGGTGCTCGTTTCCTATCGCCCTTCTTGCCTACAGCTTGACAACTCCAAATCCATGCACACCTACACAACAACACAAATGGTGTGTCCCTAACAACGTGCAGCCACCTCAACCAATACTTTCTGGCTGATCCATGCACAATGCTACTTCTGGTATGTCCACTATGTCCATGTGACTTGCAGCCACCTCAACCGATACTTTCTAGCTGAACGGTTACTTGTTACCTGATAGCTGGGAACCGACTAGTAGTAGCCAAATTATTTGATTTGTACAGGCTCGCTCCTGGCAAAGCACATGCTCGTGCCAATCGTCAATCCAGATGCCTGTGTCACCTCAGTCGGTCTACTGCTACCGCTACGATACGTATACGTATATGTTGAAAGTGCAGGATTCCCTAACGTCGGCATGTACACATGCTGCCAAGGTGCAGATTCGACGTCTGACAGAAACGAAGGCGGGAGGGGACTCCCCAAAGTTCAAGTATGTGATCTAGGGAATTCGAACGACATCTGATTTCATATATAGCTACAACCATGGTTTTGTAGTTCTGTACATCAAGGCTCGTTGAAAGTTCGACTGCACCAAAAGGTTGTTGGGCCTGCTTTTAAGATGCGAGGCAAGTTTTACAAGACAGGAAAGGCACGAGCTATTCAATTGCCAAGTTGGCGACATGGCTGAAGTGGGTGCATGCAGGTTGGAGCAAGACACTGACCCCGTTTGGGACCCAAAGTTTCAAATGGGCAAGTCGGTCGGCCAGGTCTGGAAATAAAGCAGGAAGAGTAACTTCACTCGTCACACAGCAGTCGCAATTGCCAAATGCAAGACATCATGATGCACAGTGTCGATGTCTCGGGCCCTTTAAGGGTATCACTTGAACAGGGAGAAACCTTGAGCCTTCTAAATGTCTCCCCGGTTTACTCCATGCACCAACATCCTCTAATTTTCGATCGGGCGTTTTAAAATTAAAGGCCTTTCTCTGGGCGGCCGCAGGCTTTATGGACGGGCGCTGTTGCTGGTAGTGCTGTCGTCGCTCTTACTACAATTTCAATAGGATGGTCTGTGATTTCGTATTGTAGATCACCTAAAAGGTGTGCACTTGACACAGAACGAGAAATCGCTTCCTGATACGTCATTAATATCAGAACTGTGTTTCAGATTGGTGTCATGAGAACCAGGGTCGGGTCTATTGGGAGTTCCAACAGAAAAGAGGCCCAGTCAATCGGAAGTGCCAGTCTAATGGAATTTGCCACACAAGACTCCATCGGGATTTGACAGAGCCAACGACTTTACACCTTTTGCTGCAGGGTGGACTGCAAGAATAAGCCCCAATCCTAATGCTGACGAAAGCGATTGATTGCCTGGCTTCGACAATTTCGAGTGATACTATTTGAAGCTTGAGACAGCGTACATTTTGTGTAGCAGCACTTGATCACCAACGAAAAAGGCGACTGTGCTCATTTTGCACTCACTTTGCCAGGACAACATGCATGTGCGTATGGACACATGAAATTGCGTGCCTTATTGGGAATGGTGCACATTGCTGAGTGTTCTAGATAGACGGAATGGTGTCTTTCAGTCCGAGCGTGTCTACCAGGTTTGCTAAATGCATTCGTGGGACCAGGTAGTGACCAGGTGATGGATAAATTTGCATGGGCACTCGGAGGTCCCTGTGGTCATCAACTAGTTGTCGCAATTTTCTAGCAGAAAATAATGAAAAAGCGTGAGGTTATGTTTGCTGTTCCAAATGAATGTGTACACCTTGGCTTGCCATTGCTCTTTAATAAATTCAATGCTTTTACTCACACAGTTTCTCTGTGGCCGCTTGTATTCAGATCTTTTGCAACCTACGTCTCTTTGTCGGCCACTTAATTTTGGTGTTGGGCAGGGAGGAATGATTGAAAGAGAATGTACGCGAACGTAAATATGAATCTGTTGTACTACCTTAACATTTTCATACAAGAGCTGCTAATGATGTCAAGTATCAATAAGCTCCTGTACCGTACATCCATCATGATGTCTTGACCCACTGACACCGGATGCAGTCTTATTGATGACATTTTAATGCACAGAATTCTCTTCATGTAGAGGATTTTCGCCCATGTCATGTTCACCTTGTAAACACTGCCAACCTAAAATAGCAAACAAAAGATCTCAGCAAGCGAGGCAAACTTGTCAGTCTTTTGCATCTCTTCTCTACGTCAAATCTGCAAACCCTACTAATACACAAAAGTTGACAAGTAGTCAAAAATCCCCGCCATCTCTTTATGTTCCTTATTTACTGTTGGACGCAAAGGTTTTCCGTGACACTTGGCTTTAGAATTTTGAGTTCAACAGCAATCTGAAATTTAGTTAAAAAGAACAGTGATGGCGGATGCAGGCTGCTTTTGCAGATGCGAAGTCGTTTTGTTATGGTGCGTTGCGAAACCGTTCGTCTCAACAACGGCAATGCAGCTTGAAGGGTTTTCACAGAAAAACATAATTATTTTTGTGTCCTTCAATTATCTTTGAGTAAGTTCAAACTCGCCTAGGCAATCCTGAAACGCCTCGTTGCTACGTTGGGGCATGCAAAAGGGGTACACTGGCGGGCACTGAGGCTTGGGGTTAGGGTGAACCCTTAACCCTGGCCCTATCCCATGGTGCATGCAAAAAGGGGGTACTCTAGCGGGCACTGAGGCTCTGTCCCAGCCTTAGCCATGACGGAAACCTGCTGCACACGTTGAAGCCAAGGAAGGTACGACTGGCAGTCGACCCGCAAGAGATCGGCGGTCGGCACCGGTCCTAGTGGTGCGCATCGGACTGGTTATACGATGATCGCCACTTTTCAACGTCACTTGTCACCTCATTCGCAACCTGGCCGGATTTGGATAGGGAGAGAGGGTAAAGTTGCATGAGTTGGGCCCATCAACTTTCATTTCATTTTGAGCCGGAATCTAATCCTCAATAATACTTTCTCTACTTCCTGTCATAAATAGGCACAAAAATTGTCTGCTTTCTGTGCATGGACAGAATTTTGCCATGTCGAAAACACCCAGGAGTAGCAGTAAAAGCCCAGAAGAAGCTTAGAAAAGCGAGTATAAAAGCACTCTATATTATGATGTTCCGTACACATAACGCACACGACACCAGCTAACGAATTGATTGCCGCTGTATTTCGCTTTGATTTTGTTAGTGGCTCGTGAGATGGCATAGCGATGTTCATTAGTAAAAGCTTCACCTCATCGTTGTGGTCCTCTGTAGGAGATCTTCTAAGTAGCTGCACAGCAATTTCTTGACGGCATGCTGAAGAGCTTTGCCTTCTTGTCCACGCTGATCAATTAGCGTGGCCATTTTTGGCACAGGAAAAGTTCTAGCTGGTATTGCAAATCGCCTTTGTCACGAGCCTGCAAGAGCACGTGGACAGCAACGATTCGGCAAACACCTAAATCTGCTGCAAACGGTCTTCATCGAAATAGTCTTTGGCATTCCTAAAGCATTCAAGATTTGAAGCTAGCTCAAGATTCTTTGCTCCATTCATCAACACACATGCAGTATACTACGTAGGCGTTTTATAGACGTATATTGCAAGAATACCTCGACCTGAGCTGCGATTCTCGCGTCTGATTGGAGCCAAAAATAGCTGAAGTCAACTAAATTAACCTCACAACACCATGCGCAGGAAAGGCTGCAGGAAACTGATTTCGTACGGGCTGTACCACTTATAATTATTCGATCGTCTCTGTTTGCCGAAGACAGCTTTTGAGGATCCTGTAGGTGTAGACAGTGTATGATTGGAACATTGTTATGTAGTGCCTTGAGCTTGCATGCCCCAAGAAGTCAGCAACAGAACCGCTCATGAACTTCCAGTACTTGAGAGCTGCCCACCCTGGTCGGTCCCGTGTGCTACAGGGTGGTCAGGGCTTGCACAATCTTGAACAGCTAAACAATTTTGCCATACCATGAGCTCTTCACAATCGTTCCTTGAATGCTTCGACGCAGTCCTACTAAGATCATATCGCATCAGGCCTGACAGCTGGGCCACTGAACATCTCAAAATGTTTTGTATGTGCTTTGAATTGGCAGTTCTGTCATCAGTGAGCTGCGCTAAGACAGCGGTCTGAGCAAAACCTCCTGAGCCAAAGGAATCGCAACTTTCCTTCTAACGTCTGAACGACCGTCAGCACCTTGACTTCGCATGCTGGCAACAATCAGTTGTATCAGCATTGATGGCTTAGTCATCTGATCGTGTGCTGTGCATCACGACGGGTCCGTCCGTGAGCTTGGTAATCGGCATAAAATGGCTGACAAAGGAGCGGCTGGGTCGTGACTGCCATTGGCATCTGGCCAGATGCCTCATTAGGGCCACATCAGCATGAGGCACCAGCTACCTAGGTCTGTCCCGGCGAGCCTAACCGCTTCAGGGCCTTCAGCAATCACGCCGCTGCGCAAAGCTTCTCGACGGAATGCATCTCGTCGATCGTGCGCACCGCTTGCGCAAGCCCTTGCTGCGGCAGCTGATGTGGCGACACCGGTTGTGTCTGAGCTGGCGCGGCGTGTGCTGGCGATGTCCTCTGGTGGTCCCGTGTCAACAGGTACGGGAGGATCACCCGCCATCTGCCACCATCAGATCCAATTGGAAATGCCGTTCAAGGAGCTAACATAGACATTTGAAAGCAAACATTCAACGTTCGTCACGTCAACAGCAAATTATACTTTATAACTCATCTCTCACAGGGATGGTTGTCGTCGGACTCTACAAGAGAATGTTCCATGCTCATCTATGGTGTGACGTGCTATGCTGCTGTTGTTCCATGTACGGTGACCCGAATGTGCCAAGCACACGTTTGACGTTTGCATCCAATATGGGAAACCTCTCTCGGTGACGGCAGATCATTGCGAATGCCATCTGCTATCCTGCGAAGTAACTTTCTCGTGCATGTATCGTTCTCTGAAAGTTGAAAGGACCAATCAGAGATGTTTCATTGCGCAGACATGCTGTCCTCTGTCAGACACTGTTCTCTGTCAGACTATCAGACATGCTGTCCTCTATCATCTGAGCTCTGGCCTAAATCTCCTAAATCATCCTACAACTGTGGAATCGTGCAACCTGCAACAGAGTATGTAATCGCGACATGCATACTTACGTCGCTGTTCATGGATCTCCCATTTCAGGCAACTGCTCTTTAGAGCTGTGGTCTTCCCAATGAAACGATTGTTCCTCTGTCAACTTATACTTGGCTCAAATGTTCCATTTCCCTCACGTCATGGAGCAGTGCAGCACGTACCCTCCTAGTTTCGTTCCTAGGACTTCCCTTTTCTAATGGCTGCTGTCTCATGCTGAAAATCGACAGGTCCTGTGTTCGCCGAATAGGGTTTGCCGAATAGGGTTCAGGGATAAAGGTTAGCACAAGTTGGTAGCTCTAGAGGTGGCTGAACATCGCTCTCAGCGATAGTTACCAATGTGAAACTGTCGCTCCTACATCTCCAGGGTCAATGTGTCGATGGTCAATGTGTCAATGGACTGAGCCATATAGTACCTAAGAATGCAGTATCAAAAAGTCCTCTAAATAGTCTTAATAGCCTTCAAGATTTACTGATGCCATAATTCTGTATCACGTCAGTTCAACTCACCATGCCCCGATAGGAGCACTTCACAAGGCAAAAAGGACTACCGTACCATGTGTGTGTGTGTGTGTGTGTGTGTGTGTGTGTGTGTGTGTGTGTGTGTGTGTGTGTGTGTGTGTGTGTGTGTG
>JAULKR010055775.1:0-11561 GCA_032356305.1 Prasiola linearis | reverse complement strand
AGCGCGGCGCCCGTGGCGGACGACTGGGCGATCGCCGGCGCGGCCATGAGGGGCAGCGCGAGCACGGCGGCTGCCGCAAGGAAGCGGATCATCGGCGTGGGGCGGAGGGAGGGAGACATAGAAGATCGGAGCGCGACGGTACATACCGTCCACACAAACCGGACGCCAAAGCTAGCGCGGTGTGCGGGCTGCGCCCCGCGGTCCGTGTTAAAAAGGCCTGCAGTCGGGGTTAGAGGCGGCCAGACCGCCCTCTACTGAGACCTCCGGCCCGATTCCTGACGCCGGCGGCGGGCAAATTCGCCCTGCAGGCAGTTCGAAATGCCCCCACTGAGTGGAACGTGAGCGTGACGCCGCCGGCGAGTGTTTCATCCGGCGGTATCGCCCTGCGTGCGCCAGCGCTCTGCTGACCTCGAGCCCATCGCGCCTCTCTCCCGATCTCTCATCCCGACCTCCGAGCCGGGATCTCCCGCGGCGGTGGTCGGCGCGAATCCGCGACGCCGTGCCCGTACCCATCGTTCGAGGAGATCCCGGATCGGGGTCAGGGATGACAACGAACGGGGCGAACGAACCGACGCGGCGGGTCTCCGCTGCCAGCGGCGAGCGGCGGGACCCGCGGCGGCGAGCGGCGGGTTCGACACCGCATGACTACCTATTCCCTCTCCGGCATCGCGATGCCGGCCCTCGGCCTCGGCACCTACAAACTGCGGGGCGACGCCGCGCGCGACGCCGTCGCCCACGCGCTCAGCGTCGGCTACCGACACATCGACACCGCTCAGATTTATGACAACGAAGCCGCCGTCGGCGCCGGGTTGCGCGATGCGGGCCTGGACCGCGACGACATTTTCCTGACCACGAAGGTCTGGCACGACTCGCTCGGACACGACGACCTGATCCGCACGACCGACGAAAGCCTCGCCCGCCTCGGCGTGGACCGCGTCGACCTGCTGCTCATGCACTGGCCGACGGCCGATGTGCCGCTCGAAGAGACGATGGGCGCGTTGCAGGAGGTGCGCGCCGCCGGCAAGGCGCGGCTGATCGGCGTCAGCAACACGCCGCCGGCGATGCTGAAGCGGGCGCTGGCCCTCGTGCCGGACCTCGCCACAAACCAGGTGGAGCACCACGTCTTTCTCGGACAGCCCGACATTTTGAACACGGTGCGCGCGCACGGCATGGTCCTCACGTCGTACAGTCCGGTCGCGCAGGGCGAGGCGATGCAGGACGACACCGTCCGCGACATCGCCTCGGCGCACGACGCGACGCCCGCCCAGGTGGCGCTCGCGTGGCTGCTGGCGCAGGACCGCGTCGCGGCCATCCCGCGCTCGTCGTCCGCCGCGCACCGCGAGGCCAACCTCGCCGCGGCCCGCCTCACGCTCACCTCCGATGACATCGCGCGCCTCGACGCGCTCCCCAAAGACCACCGCCTGGTCGACCCCGACTTCGCCCCCGACTGGAATGACTGACACACCCGACGGCGCCGACCCGAACGCGCTCACCTCGAAGCAGCGCGCCGCGCTGCGTGCCGAGGCACATGACCTCAAACCCACGCTCCACGTCGGCAAAGAAGGCGTGACCGTCGCTGCGCGCCGCGCGCTCGATCAGGCGTTCGCGAACCAGGCGCTCGTCAAGATCCGCGTTCTCGAGACGGCGCCCGAGACGGCTCGGGACACCGCGCACGCGCTCGCCGGGCAGGCGTCGTCCGTGGTGCAGGTGGCAGGCCGCAACGCCATCCTGTATCGTCCGCAGCCGGAGGCGGAGACCACGACGCGCAAGAAGGCGCCGAAGCTCACGCCGGGTGGCCGCCCGCCCGGCCGCAAAGCCAACAACCGCCGCAAGCCGACGGCCGCCAAAAAGTCTGCCGTGCGCAAAGTGACCGGGAAAGGCGCGGGCACGCGAAAGACGTACAAGAAGCGGTAGTCCGGCAGCTTCTTACCATCGCAGTCGCGTGAGTCGAACAACCCGATACAAGCTGCGCTACATCGGCACCTTCGTCGTCCTGGCGGCCGTCGCGGCACTCATCGTGTCCCTGATCGGCTGGTCCGTGCCGACGGCCCTCGCGGCATCGCTGCTACTCCTCATCCCTGGCCGGATTCAAGGACACTACTACCGTGATCTCTTCTCCGCACGGCGAGCACTAGACGCGGGCCACATCGACGCGTCGATCTTTCACAGCGAGCAGTTCCTTGCGACGATCCGAGAACGGCCCGGCCTCAAATCGCTGATCTGGCTGGGCGGCGTGATCTACACGGCGGACGCAGAAGCGATGGTCCTCAACAATCTCGGAGCCGCACACATGGAGGCCGGGCGTCTCGATTCCGCGGCGTCGATGTTCAACGACGCGCTCGGCGTAGACCCGCTCTACCCGATCCCGCTCATCAACCTCGCCGTGCTGAACGAGGTCGCTGGCAACCGCGAAGAGGCCGAGCGCTGCCTTCGAAGCGCGGAAGAGCGTGGCTTCGCCGGCAGCAGTCTGGACCGGGTGATCCAGCAATCCTCGGCCCTCTTGGCCCGAGTCGAAGGGGAGCGCGCCACGGTCGATGTAGACTGACGTTACCCCGGCTCCGTCGCCTGCCTCCGCTACGGTACACGCTTATGTCCCGCACCGTCCTCCTCTCGCCCGAGCGCATCCGGCGCACGCTGTCGCGCCTCGCCTACGAAGTGGTGGAGCGAAACCACGGCGCCGACGGCCTGGTGCTGTTCGGGATGCGGACGCGCGGGCTCGCGCTCGCCGAGCGTCTCGCGCCGGAGTTGTCCCAGGCCGCCGGCTTCTCCATCGCTGCGCACCCGCTCGCGGTAGAAGCGTTCCGCGACGACCGCCCGGACAAGAACCCGCAGCCGCTCGGCCCGGACGCGCCGGACGCCGACGGCAAAGACGTGCTTTTGATCGACGACGTGATGTTCACCGGCCGCACCGCACGCGCCGCCATCGAGGCCGTCCTGCGCCACGGCCGTCCGCGCTCGGTCCAACTCGCCGTGCTCGTGGACCGCGGCCACCGCGAAGTGCCCATCCACCCGGACTACGTCGGCATGACGGTCCCGACGAAAGCCGGCGAGCGCGTGATCGTGGACGTGGGCGCGCCGGCGGTGTATCTGGAAGAGTAAGTCGTGGAGCGTGGGTCTCATCGACGAGCACGACGCCCTGAGCCGAGCCCCACGTCCTACGCTCCACTCTACATCGCCATACCGCCATCCACGTGGAGTACCTGCCCGGTGATGTAGGCCGCCTGCGGCGAGCACAAAAACGCCACCGCCGCCGCCACGTCATCCGGCTGGCCGACGCGCTTGAGCGGGATCTGGGCCTTGATTCCGTCGAGCACGGCGTCGCCGAGGTCCGCCGTCATGTCGGTGGCGATGTAGCCCGGCGCGACAGCGTTCGCGCGCACGCCGCGGCCGCCGAGTTCCTTCGCGAAGCTCTTGGTCATGCCGATGAGCCCGGCCTTCGAGGCCGCGTAGTTGACCTGGCCCGCGTTGCCGGTCACGCCCACCACGGACGAGATGGTGACGATGGAGCCGGAGCGCTGCTTCATCATCGGCCGGTAGGCCGCCTTCACGACGTGGAACGCGCCCGAGAGGTTGGTATCGATCACCGCCTGCCAGTCGTCCGCGGACATGCGGATGGCGAGCGTGTCGCGTGTGATGCCGGCGTTGACCACGAGCGCGTCGATGCGGCCCCAGGCGTCGAGCACGGTCTGGACGGCGCCGGCGGCGTCCGCTTCCGAGGCGGCATCGGCCTGAATGGCGATGGCTTTATCTGCGCCGCCGAGCTGCTCCACGAGCGCGTCGGCGGTCTCCTGCGAGCTTCGGAACGTGAACGCCACGCGCGCGCCGGCGGCGGCGAGGTGTTCTACGATGGCGCGGCCGATGCCGCGCGTGCCGCCGGTGACGAGGGCCGTGGTGTCGGTGAGGTCGAGGGTCATGGGGTCAGAAAAGAAGAGTGAGTGACGGGCGCGGCGCGTTCGGCGCGGCGGCGGATCACATCCAAGATGGCTTGCTGAATGTCGCGCATGAAGAGGTCGGTCCAGATGCGCGTGTAGCCGTTGAAGGTGGTGGACAGCTTGTGCGTGCTCGCCAGGCGAAGGCGCACGCGCGGCGCGCCGTCGGCCGAAGGCGAGACCGGCTCGATGACGTAGCGGCCGTCGAGCACGTCGAAGTACGGGCCGCCGACGGCGACGTGCTGGTCGAAGGTCTCGGGCGGCACGGCGCCGGGGTCGATGGTAAACGCGAGCGAGCGGTTCTCGTGCCACTCCGTCACGACTTCGGTGAACACCACGCCGCCCTCGAAGCTCGCGTGGCGCACCGAGCCGAGGCCGGTGCCTTCCAACTCGGCCGCGACGGGCCGCGGGAAGCCGATGGCGTGTGCGAAGCTGCCGCCCAACTCGGCGGGTGCGATGGCCGGCACGGTGCGGATCTCGTCCCACACCTGCTCGGCAGTCGCCTGAATGAGGATGGTGTCTTCCACCATGTGCGTTTCGGGCGCCGCCGACATTCGGTCTTCCATGGGCGCGATCAGAAACGGCAGCGCCGCCGCCAGGCCGACGGCGAGCGGGCGCGACAGGTCCGCCATCCGGCGCACGCCCATCGCGGTGACACCGCCCAACGCGCTCAGGATGAGCGCTAGCGGAAGCCACACCACGATGCAGATCAGGCCCTCCAGATAAAACACGAACGACGCCACCAGCACGAGCACCACCGACAGCATGGGCATGAGCAGCGCCCGCGCCCAGCCCGGCGGCGGCCCGGGCAGCAGGTACACCGTCACGAAGCCGACCGCGGCGGGCACGCCGTAGATGAACGCGACCGACATCACCTCGTCGAGCGCACCGAACAGGGGCGTCGCGGCGCCGGCTGCGAGCCGGAGTGCGAGGCCGTAGAGGACTCCGAACGCAAGCGCGCCGCCGATCTGCCATCGGCGGAACCGGTCGCTCGCCGACGGCTCGGCGTCCGGGGCAGGCGGCGTGTCGGGCGGGTCGGGCTCGGTCATGGCGCTGAGGGAGCGAGGGGCGGCAACGTACGCGACACGCCGTCGGCGGCGGCGCACGTCCCGATTACTCGCGCTCGCGGCGCGCGGCGGCGTTCTCAGGCGCGTCCGGGAGTGCATCCGGCAACGCGTCGAGGTCGAGCAACGGCGGCTCGGGTGCGACGGCGACGGGCGGCGTAGCGACGGGCGGCGCCACGACGGCAGCGGTGCCTTCGCGGAGCTTGCCCAGGATGGGCACGAGTTCGTCGGCGAGGTCGCCGAGAGCGGTGTGCTTCTTGTCGCGCCACTTGCGGTCCAGTCCGGTGATGAGAGGCGCCGAAATGGCCCACGTAATCAGGAACGCCATCAGCGCGCCAACGAACGCGAGCGGCGTGCTGCCGGTGAGTTCGTTGACGAGCGGTAGCATCGGCAGCGCGACCAGCATCGCCGGCATCAGGGCGTACAGGATGCCCTCGGTCTTCGGTGACGCCAGCCCGACGAGTTGATTGATGCGGAGGCGCGTGCGGCCCTCGCGCGGACTCGCAGAGACGGTCGTCTGGACGCCCATGCCAGACGTGTGGCGCCACTCGTAGGCGTTGCCGATCTGCTGGTGGTTCCCGCCTGCGCTGCCACCCATCCACATCGACGCGTCGGCGCCGTGGCGGAACTGGAGCACACCGACGGCATCTTCCCAGGCCTCGGGCGTCAGCGGCGCGTCGATCCAGCGCTCCACAAACACCGTCGTCTTGGTGGTGCCGGACTCTTTCTTGAGCGTCTTGCCGACGGCGTCCATCTCGTCGGCCGCCTGCCGGATGTGCTTCGGGTCGATGCCCGCCTCGGCGGCGATGCGTTCGATCTCGGCCAGACTCAGCGTCTCGCCGGTCTCGGCGGTCCGGTCTTCCTGCTGCCGCTCCACGGCGCGCTCGATGAGGTCGGCGACCTCGCGTTCGGAATACGTGCGGTGGGGCATGTCTAGCGGGTGCGTTTGCGACGGCGCGAAGCGGGCGGTCCGCCAGGGTCTTCTTCGCCGAACTCGAGACGCAGCGCGGCGCGGTCGGGTTCTGAGACGGCGTCCGCCGTCGGCGCGTCAATGTCGCGCCGGGCGGCGAGTTCGGCGCGGTCCAGCAGCGGCCCGAAGGAACGCTCTGAGTGCCGCGCCTGCGACCGAAGGAGCAACGCCGGGATCCCGATCGACAGGGCGAGGATCATGCCCACAGCCGGCCCGAACACCCAGGCGATGGGCTTGTCGGCCATCAGTCCCACCACGGTCAGCACAGCCGTCAGCGCGGCGAAGCAGGCCAGCACCACCTTCATGGACTGCACGTTGACCCGGAGCGAGTGCTCGGCGACGATCTCCGTGCCGCCGGACACCGGTCGCGCCGTGACGCGCACGCCGTCGCGGCCGGACATCTGCGACGCCGTCCACTCACGCGTTCGCCCGATGTCGGTGGCGACGCCGGTCTGCTTGAACGTGGCGCGCAAGTCTTCCACGACGGATTCCCACGCGTCGTCCGAGAGCGGGACGGCGAGCACGCGGCGCTCTCGCACAACCGTCGGGACGCCGAGGAAGCGGCTCGCCGCCGGCTCGAATGTGCCGCCGCGCAGCTCGGCCGCCGCCGCGGCAATGTGCGCCGGGTCAATGCCGCTCGCCGCGCCGATGGCGCGGAGTTCGTCGAGCGTCAGGCCGTCGGCCGGCGCGTCGCCGGTGGCCTGACGCTCGGCGGCGCGGGCGAAGATGCGGCGGGCGTCGTCCTCGGAGAAGCTGTCGGCCATAGTCAGCGGGTGCGACGCCGACGGCGGCGGTGGGTCTCGGACTCGGGGGCCTCGGCGTCAGGAAGATCGAGAAGCGGTGTGGCGTCGCCGGGCTCGAACGGTAGCGACGTGGCGAGCGCGGACGCACGCTCGGCCTCGCGGCCTGCAAACCGCTCCGCGCGGTCGAGCAACGCCTCGAACTCGCCTTCGGCACGGAGGGCGCTCCGCCGCAGGCCCCACGTCGGGATGCCAATGGCGACGGCGACGAGCAGACTCACGGCGAGCGAGAATGCGACGAAAGACGCGTCGCCGGAGAGGAATGCGACACCGATGAGCATCGCCGCGGCGAGCACGCCGACGCCGCCGAGCAGTTTGATGGACTGGATGTTGGCGTCGAGCGAGTGGCGCGCGATGATCTCAGCACCGCCGTCCGGGCGAGGCCGAACAGTGAACCGGACGCCATCGCGCCCCGAGAGCTGACCGGCGGCCCATTCGCGCGTCTGGCCGATTTCAGTGAGCATGCCGGCTGTGCTGAACGTCGTCCGCAGGTCATCCACCATCCGCGCCCAGGCGTCGTCGGTGACGGGCTCGGGGAGCACGCGCACCGCTTCCACGTTTCGAGGCACGCCGAAGTCGCTGCCCGACGGCGGAGTGCGCGCACCGGCGCGTAGCTCTGTCGCCGCCGCGGCGATGTACGACGGATCGATTCCGCTCTCCTCGCCGATGGCTTCGAGTTCTTCGAGCGAGAGGCCAGCCTCCGGCGCGTCGCGGGTGCCCTGGCGCTCGGCGGCGCGGGCGAAGATGCGGCGGGCGTCGTCCTCGGAGAAGTGGTCAGCCACGGCTAGTCCCGCTCACGGCGGCGGTTCGCGGCGTGGGTCGCGTCGGCGGCGTCGCCGAGCGCATCCAGGTCGAGCGCCGGGCGCGGGGCTTCGGCGGCAGGTGCCATGTGGCTCGGCTCGGTCGTGCGCGAGACCAGCTCGAGGCGGTCCAGCAGGCGGTCGAATTGCTCGGACCGGTTCTTCGCCCACATCCGCGTGCCCACCTGCGCTCCGGCAGTGAAGAGCCCTCCCATGGCGAGCATCATCACAGCCGGAATCCAGAGTTCGTTCTCGATGCCCACCGCGAACATCACGAAGAACAGCGCCGACATCAGGAGCTGGACGCCGCCGGCGATGGAGAAGCCCATCACGGCGTCGCGCACGGAGCGCGAGATCGTGAGGCGCGTACCGTCGGCGGTGGGCTCGGCGGAGAGGCGCGTGGTGACGCCGTTTTTGTTGCCGCCGGCGATATTCGTCCACTCGCGCGTGCGCCCCAGCTCGCCCGCCATGCCGGTGGCGTCCAGTTCGGAGCGAATCGCGACGACCATCTCGGCCCAGGAGTCATCGGTCAGTTTCCCAGACACCACGCGCGACGCCACCACCTCGACCGGCGCGCCGAGCAGCGTGCGACGGCGCGACGGCGGCGCATCGAGGTCCGACACCGCGCGCGCGACCAGCGACGGATCGAGGCCGGCAGCCTGCGCGGCTTCCCGCAACTCGTCCAGCGAGAGCGTACGGTCGGCGCCCAGGCCCTGCCCTTGCAGTTCGGCGAGGCGCGCGAACACGCGCTGGGCTTCTTCCTCGGTGAACTGTCTCGGCATGGCGTCGGCGCGGGCGTGGCCGAAGCTACGGGACGCAGGAGCGCAGGGTGCTCACCCGACGCGGCCAAGATCGAACTGAGCAGCGGCGCTCTGCCGCAGGCCTATTCAGATCCTGCGCTCTTGAACGCTTCGCTCCTAAAAGGCCTCGAGATCCGCTGCCGTGCCCGCCTGCGTGGTCTCCGCGTCGCGGCCGAGGGTGCGCTTAACCAAGCCCGAGAGCACCTTTCCGGCGCCGACCTCGATGTACCGCGTCGCGCCGCCGTCGGCCATCGCTTGCAGCGACTGCGCCCAGCGGACCGGCGACGTGAGCTGCTCCAGCAGGCGACGCCGGATCTCTTCGGGGTCGGTGGTTGGCGTCGCCGTGACGTTGAGCACGACGGGGCAGCTCGGCGCGGTGATAGTGAGCGCGTCGAGCGTTTCGGCGAGGCCGTCTTTCGCAAACGCCATCAGCGGGCTGTGGAAGGCGCCCGAGACGGGCAGCGGCACCACGCGCCGTGCGCCGCGCTCGCCCGCCAGGGCGCCGGCGCGCTCGACCGCCGGGCCGTCGCCCGAGATCACGATCTGGCCCGGATCGTTGTAGTTCGCCGGGACCACGACGCCCTCGCCGGCCTCGGTCGCTTCCTGACAGACGGCTTCGAGGGCATCGGCGTCCATGCCCAGCACGGCCGACATGGCGCCGGGGCGCACGTCGCCGGCCTGCGCCATCAACTCGCCGCGGCGGCGCACGGCGCGCAGGCCGTCGGCGAACGTCACCGCGCCGACGGCGGCGAGCGCGCTCCACTCGCCCAGGCTGTGGCCGGCGGCGAGATCCGGGCGGAGGCCGCGCGCGCGGAGCGCCGCGTCGGCGGCGAGGCTATGGGCGTAGAGCGCCGGCTGCGTGATCTCAGTGGGGCGGAGCGCGTCGGCGTCGTCCCCGAACATCAGCGCGGTGAGCGAGAAGCCGAGCACGGCGTCGGCCTCGTCCAGGATGGCACGCGCGTCGGGCGAGGCGTCGTAGAGGTCGGCGGCCATGCCGGGGGTCTGGGAGCCCTGGCCGGGAAAGAGGAAGGCGGTCACGGAGACTGGGGGACTGAGGGACTTGGGGCCGGAGAAATGCAGGAGCGAGGCGACGCCCCGGGGACGATCAGGATTCGTCGTCCGTCACCGGGTTGCCGTCGGCGCCGTCGTAGGCCCAGGTGAGGTACGTGGCGCCCCAGGTGAAGCCGCCGCCGAAGGCTGCGAGGACGATGTTGTCGCCGCGTTTGAGCTGGCTCTCGTAGTCCGCGAGGCAGAGCGGGAGCGTGCCGGCCGTCGTGTTGCCGTAGTACTCGATGTTGAGCATCACGCGGTCCTCGTCGAGCCCCATGCGGCGCCGCGTGGCGTCGATGATGCGGAGGTTGGCCTGGTGCGGGACGAGCCAGTCGACGTCGTCGGCCGTCAGGTCGTTGCGCTCCATGATCTCGGCCGCGGCGTCGGCCATGCCGGCCACGGCGCGCTTGAAGACCGCCTTGCCGTCCTGCCGGACCGAGTGCTCGAGGGCGTCCACGGTCTCGTGCGTCGCCGGATGGAGGCTGCCGCCGGCGACCATGAACAGCGATTCCACGCCGGAGCCGTCCACCTGCTGCACCGAATCGACGAGCCCCATTTCGGGGTCGGCCTCGACGAGCACCGCGCCGGCGCCGTCGCCGAAGATGATGCACGTCGTGCGGTCGCTGTAGTCGATGATGCGGCTCATGGCGTCGCCGCCGATGACCAGAATGCGCTTGTGCGTGCCGGACTCGATGAAGCGCGCGGCCGTGGTGAGCGCGTAGAGGAAGCCCGAGCAGGCCGCCGAGATGTCGAAGCCCCAGGCCTTCGTCGCGCCGATCATGTCCTGCACCAGGCAGGCCGTGGCGGGGAAGACGCGGTCCGGCGTGATGGTGGCGAGCAAGATCAGATCGACGGAGTCCGCGTCCACGCCGCGCTTCGCGAGCGCCTCCTTCGCGGCCTCGGCGGCCATGTAGGCCGTCGCGTGGTCCGGGTTGCGCAGGATGCGACGCTCCCGGATTCCAGTGCGGCTCAGGATCCACTCGTCGTTGGTGTCGACCAGCTTTTCGAGGTCGGCGTTCGTCAGCCGGTCCGGCGGCAGGTACTTGCCGACGGCAGTGATGGCGGCGCGGATGGCCGGGGCAGACGACATGTGCGGGCGTGGTCGGGTGGGGCGCCTTCGGTGCGAGCGCGGACGCCCAATTTACCGGCGGCGGCGTGCGCCGTCTCTGGTCTGATCGGCCCAGACCCCGACGGGCGCGCAACGGTTCGCATGGCCCAGCGTTCTGTCCCGATCTTGCCCGTCCCGAAACCCATTTCCGCTATGCGCCTCCTCGCCACTCTCCTCGTTCTTCTCGCCGTCCTGCCGGGCTGCGACCTCACCCGCCAGGTCGTCCAGGAGGTCGTCGCCGCGGCCGAAGACGCCGCCACCGGCCCGATCTCGAGTGACCTCTCGGACGAACCCTTCGACTGCGCCGACGGCCAGGCCAGCGTCTTCGGATGCGACAACGTGGACATGGTCTCCCGCGTCCCGGTCGACGGCTTCGGCACCGGCTCCTCGCGCGGCAACGACATCTGGGGCTGGACCGACCCGCAGACCGGCGTCGAGTACGCGCTCGTGGGCCTGGACGACGGCACCGGCTTCGTCCGCCTCGCAGACCCCGAGAACCCCGAGGTGCTGGGCAAGCTGCCCACCACCACCGTCGCCACGACGTGGCGCGACATCAAGACCTACCAGAACCACGCCTACATCGGCTCCGAGGCGACCGACCACGGCGTCCAGGTGTTCGACCTGACGCGCCTGCGCGCGATGTCCGCCGACCCAATGCGCATCCTGGACGCGGACGCGCTCTACACCGGCGTCGGTAGCTCGCACAACGTCGTCATCGACGAAGCCTCGGGCTTCCTCTACGCCGTCGGCGCGGTCTCCGTCGGTGACAGCCTGCCGGCCACATGCGACGCCAAGGGATTCCACGCCATCGACATCCGCGAGCCCAAGAACCCGACGTTCGCCGGCTGCTTCTCAGACGCCGCCATCGAGACGGGCCCGCGCACGCCGGGCTACACGCACGACGCGCAGTGCCTGGTCTACGCCGGCCCGGACGCCGACTACCGCGGCAAGCAGGTCTGCCTGGCCGCCAACGAGGACGTGCTGACCATCTTCGACGTGGAGGACAAGGACAACGTCGAGATCATCTCGGTCGGTGAGTA
>JAULKR010055664.1:0-11562 GCA_032356305.1 Prasiola linearis | reverse complement strand
TTGCTCAACCAGAGGTCAAATTCCTCGGACATGTCTTGTCAAAAGATGGTTTGCATGTTGACCCAGATAAGGTCGCTATCATTCAGCAATGGCCAACCCCTAGCATAGTTAGCCATGTCAGATCTTTTCTTGGCTTGGGCAACTATTTTAGGAGGTTCATTGAGGGTTATGCAAAATTTGTGGCTCCTTTGAACAAACTTTTAAAGAAGGACATAAAGTTGTTTCTTGCAATCAAGCTTTTTAATTTAAGCTTGAAGACTGCCTTACAGTCTGCCCCGATGTTGATGTTGCCTCTTACAGCTCCTGATTCACCGCCTTTTGAAGTGTGGTGTGATGCATCAGGGTTTGCAGTTCTCATGCAAAACAAAAAGGTCGTGGCTTATGAGGCACGCACATTAACTCCAGCAGAGCGCAATTATACTGTTGGTGAACAAGGGGTTGGGGTTTAGGGTTACGACTGAGCTGGAGACTATGGATCACGTAAGGCAGATATCATACCGCTTGGATGTGGTACTGGAGTACAGCATTATCGTGACAGAGAGTCATCTCGCATGTCAGCAGCTAAAATCGGCTACCATCGGTCAGCAGGTATTCTGCGATCTGATACGCATGTGCCCGGACGAGGATGCAATGCCTGTCATGTGTTTTACTGTCAGCGCATGAGGTCCATGTCCGGGGCAGCGCTGTCCGCGAGAGCCAAGCAGAGGATAGCGCATGGCGATATGATACACAATGAGTCTCGGCGTGCGTTGCTTTCTGTGCGGGACAGCATGTGCGCTTTCATCACGTTTATCTTCGCGAATCCTAGGTACTGCGTGAACTACAACAACATAATGTGGCATGACATTGTGCCCATGGGCTGGCCAGCACCATAGTCCACGTGTGGCAGTTCATAGAGCATGCCATAAGGTGTTAATTGGAGGGACAAACAGTTGCACTACAAGGGGTTATGCATTGCACTACTCACTAATAGGCTTCGTAAAGCCACACTCGAACACGCCATGGAGCGAGATCATGGATAAGGCTAGCATAGAGCCTGTAACTGGCAGATTCACGATTGCATGGCCAGTTCACATAGCGTATGATGAGGACGAGATGATGATGCCGTGCGACAACATGGATCGAGCTGTGTGTAGGGCTAGACACAAGGCGTGTACATTTTGCATACAAGACAATCTCTTATGGCAACCGAGTGATACCTACGGCCAGTATGGTAAAGACACATGTCATGCCACATTATGTTGCTATAGTTCACGCAAAACCCAGGAAGATGAACGTGATGAAAGCGAATATGCTGTCCCGCACAGAAACCAAGGCACGCCAAGACTCATCGTGTATCATATCGCCATACGCTACCCTCTAGTTGGCTCTCGCGTATTTTCTGCTAAAATTTGTCTTTGCCTGGTAGAGGGTTCCATCTCCCGCAGGTTGACAAGTTGTGTGAAGCGACCTACGACTTGCAATCCTAAGTACTTACTCTTGTAACAAACAAAGTACACAAATAGCAGGTCACCCAAATGAGGTGACAATGTGGGTCGGAGCCGAGCATATCATTCTCAAGAACGGACCAACGGTGGGAATTTCCGAGGAGAAGGCAGATATCGGAGGACTGGCGGCAGAGTCAGCACCAGTCAAGAGGAATTCAAAGGAGGGGGTGGGGCAGAAGGGTGCCCGATGGATCCAGTTCTCCTTGTAATAGTCTCCCAAACGCCACTAGTTGCACCAACGACGACCCCAATATCTACAGCACTAGCACCAACCTTAACGACGACAATACTAACACCAACCTCGGCCCCGCCAACTACCCCACAACACACCAAGACGACAGATACAACAAAACAACAGTTCAACAATCTACGACATTGGTCAAAGGACGAGAGCTCCGGCGACTCCATGCAATTGTAATTCTTACATTCCTGTCTAATTAGTGTACAAGTGTTGTCACAACATTGTTTAAAGTGATAGTGGGCTCCGGGACCTGTCCGCATTGATGCATGGTACAGACAAGATCGCAGTTTAAAGCAATTTCGCATCGAGTTGGCTGTACTATAGATTTACTGTCTTTGAGCAATTGGCACGAACCCTCGTTCAGTCACAACGAAATGTCTTCTCGCAACTGATTCGAGTTATCAATACATCTGCAGGATATTGAAGGCACATGATGGATGCACATATGTTTCCGCATAATCATGGTCCCAACTGAACATAACCACATTGGTTCTTTTTGATGCATGGTCCAACACGTCAACAAATGAAGAACCAACAAGCGACCCTGACAACTCATAGCATGCAAGAAGGTAAACCTAACCCTGATGCATTACGTGAACTCACCATTAAGCAACATGTAGAAGACAACTTACACATGTCTCCTACTCACAATGTCAAGAGTCCAACTCGACCAAATATCCGCAGCCTGACCCCAACTAAGTCAACCAGTGTGTAGCACCATGGCACAAGACAATTGTCACTTGGAGTCCACCATGACCTAGTCTTATACGCTATGACTAGAAAATGTGCATCGACAATTTGGAACCCCGGGCGGTTCGATCGACAACATCACAATCCCAAGACCTGCACCTTCGCCGGTGCTCCCTCACCTCAGGCAACCTTGGACTCAACATGTATGCTCTCCTCAAGAGCCACATCTACTATGTTCCCATTGGAGTGCTGCTAACCACGTAGCATTAGCTTGTCCCTTTGCCCAGCGCTTCAACAAGGTGGCTCTATCACGACCTCTGTTCTTTAAGCACAACTTGTTGTCACATTTAGTCCATCGTATGTGAACTCGACAATGTCACATGCACACGCACCCCCGTTCTCTGCACTAGTGCCCCAGCCATATTTTTCGGCACCGCATCTGGTCGGACCTTTCCCCAGGACCAGTCCGGAGGACGAGCATTTGTATGCCATGACCGGACAAGCAGTGCCATACGTGCCAACACAAGGTACAGGTATCAGGTCAACTGTTCACAAGATTAGGGAACCTACACCATTCAGTGGGCAACCGGACGAGGACATCAAGCAATGGATCAAGACGTCTTGTCGACATTACGCAAATATGTCACCTTATCTGGTACTTACTCATCTGACGCTCACCTTATAATGCATTTCGGCCAATATTCGGAAGGAATTGCAGCTCGGTGGGAGGATGGTCGCCAGCAGGAAAATGTGGCCGTGTCTTTGGAAGAATGGTACACGGCCCTACCGGTGGAGTTCGCTCACAGATCTACCTCAGGTCAAATACGCTCTGAT
The DNA here is from genome assembly GCA_032356305.1 of Prasiola linearis. NCBI lineage: Eukaryota > Viridiplantae > Chlorophyta > Trebouxiophyceae > Prasiolales > Prasiolaceae > Prasiola > Prasiola linearis. The sequence continues at coordinate 8,310 of JAULKR010055664.1, read as the reverse complement.
CTGTTCAAGATGACACAGGGTACGGACTCCATTTCAGAGTATGCCCGCAGGTTCAAAGAGGCAAAGACAAGGGCAAAGGCCATGGGATTTAGTATCGACGACTACTCCGCTAGAAAACTGTTTGTCAGAGGAAACTCAGCACCCGGCATTCAACTCGCATTGAAGAGCATTCAAAACTAGATGCACCTCATTTGCCATATGACTTGTCTGTGCAATGGGTGCTCGACATGATTGACTACGATACGGCAGAAAGCAGAACCTCCTGTCATTTGCTCAGCTCAGTCTAATGGGGTCCCCTCAACACGTAGTACATGTTACATCTGCAATGGTATGGGACACATGGCTAGGGAGTGTCCATCACAGCGTCCCAACAGACCCAACCCCGGTCAACCGAGACAGTAGTCCTACCAGCAGCAGTGCAGTCAGGCTCCACTGGATCAATGCCCGCTGCCGGTGCATGCGATCTCTGTGCCACAGGAAGCTCTGCCACCACTGCTGTCACTAGCGTCTAGACTGGGCGAGGCGCCGCCGTGGGGTCGGCCAAGGGGGCTATTGTCGGAAGAGATGAGAAGGCTCATCAACAGCCATGGAGGTTGCACAGCCTGCCAACAAGTACATTTGGTGTGCCAACACTCCCGAGAACAGTGTCCATATTTCATAAAATGCCCATATTTCATATGTCCATATTTCCCTTTGCTCCGTAGCATCTTCTAACGGCCACGCCCAATGACCACTCAAAACTCAAGGATCGTGTCGTCACAATCAGATGCACGAGAACTCAACACCGAGTCAACAGTGAATGTCATAAACGAAGTAGGAGTGGGCACGCTTGCCGAAATGCCTTTCCACAAGTGCAAACCATCCCAATTGCCGATATCATGTACACCCCCACCCAGATCAAACATGTATAAAATCGCTGCACGAACAGCACTAGATTCCGGTAGAGCTACCATGCATTCGCAGCTCCTGGCTTCTGCACAGCATGACACTATAGCGACAACACCCGTCATAGTGCACGTGGATACCACCCCGACATGTAGCAATGAGAAACCTCTTGTTGTGAGCGAAGAAGTGATTTCATGTGACCCTCAGTCTAACCAGACTGATACAGGGCCAACGACGTCCAAAACAGAATCTAAGGGTCAGGTACTCACAGCTGCTAACTTGTTTCCGGATGCAACCAAGCGCCCAGCCGAGGCACAGCCTCTGACTATCGCAATATGAAGGGACCACGGGCAATTGCACTATTGGACACTGGAGCAGCTGCAAATATGATGGCTCCCTTGTTTGCAGCACAATGCCAAATTCTTGTTACGCATTGCACATCCAATCGCGCACTGGAGTTGGCCAACGACAGCTCCCAGTCTTGTGGTGACATAGCCTTACAGGTGGCCATGCGCATTGGAGAACCACCTCGTACCATGCGTATGGTCGAGGACTTTTATGTCCCGCCCATGGCCTTGCCACAGGGTGTGGATACGATCCTGGGACTGCCTTGGCTGCAAAAGTGGAGACCAACCTTTAACTGGGACTCCCCAGTGTCGGCCACAATCTGTAGTGCTGCAGGCACCATATAGTTGCAGAACACACTGCCGCCAGCTCCGCCAGACCGGGCATCGGAGGGCAAGGGGGGAACGGAAAAGACTGCTCACAGCCATGTTGCAGCTCAAAGGAGCCTAGAGAGAAGGCGACGAGTTGCTGGTCGCCCATGTAAGGTTGCACACCGACCCCTCCCCCAACAACTCACGAGTGCACAAAGAACCCTCTCTTGAGATTGAGATTCAAAACGTCCTTGACGAGATGTCGGACGTGTTTTGCCCCCTACCATCAGGACTACCACCACCGCGTGACTTGGATTTTCACCTTGACCTCGAGCCAAGGTTAGTCCCCAAAAAGCTTACCCTGTGCCACTGCGCCTAAGAGATGAATGCCATAAGCAAATCAACAAGTTGCTTGAGCAAGGCTTCATCAGCAAGAGCATTAGTCCTTGGAGTTCACCGATACTCTTTGTCCCCAAAAAGGCAGTAGGCTCAGGCAGCACCGCTGTAAGTGGCGCTCCACCCAAGCGTACTTGGCGCATGGTCTGTGATTTTCGTGCCTTTAACCACTGCACCTCGAAACATGCAGGTCCTCTGCCAGTAGTGCAAGAGCTCTTGAATGACCTTGCTGGTGCCAAGCACTTCAGCACCCTAGATTTATAGCAGGGGTATAACCAGATACGCATTCCCCCAAAGGACCGGCACAAAACGGCTTTCTCTACACCATTCGGCCACTACGAGTGGAACGTGGTGGCGTTTGGGCTGTGCAACGCACCCGTTGTATTTCAACACCTATTGAACTCGGTGTACAGCACCGATCGGCGAACTGGGTACGTTCGTTGCCGTCTACCTCAATGACATCCTCGTGTACAACAAATCACGTGCAGCACCTGCGGATCGTCCTACAACGATTAAGGGAGCAGAAGCTGTTTGCGAAGAGAAGCAAGTGCCAGTTCGACCAGATCGAGGTAGAATTCCTAGGTCATGTGGTCAGTGCTGAGGGTATCGGAACTGACAAACACAATTCAAGCACTCCAGGATTTGCCCACACCCAAAACGGTCAAGCATGTGCAACAATTCTTGGGATTGGTAAACTACTATTGCAAGTTCATTGCCAACTTCGCGGAAATTGCTCTGCCCATGTACGAGTTGCTCAGTAAAGGGACTGTATTTGAGTGGACAGAACGCCGAGAGCAGTCTTTCCAAAAGCTCAACGGGGCACTCACTTCTGCTCCCTTGCTGATGCTACCTCAACCGGACTTGCCTTATGAGTTGCGTACCGACGCATCAGACTTCGCAATAGGCGCCGTACTGTACCAGACAGAAAGGGTTAATGACGCCCTTCGACCAGTGGCTTTCAGCTCACAGAAGCTGAACCCAGCTGAGTGTAGATATCCCACACATGAACGTGAGCTGCTAGCAGTGGTGCACGCCAGCAAGATTTGGAGGATGTACCTTGTCGGTTCATCGGTGATTGTCAAGACGGATCATGCCCCTTTGGAATGGTTCAACTCCCAGCCCAAACTTTCTCAACGACTGGTTCGCTAATCGATAACCCTGCAAGATTTCGACATCAAGTTCAGGTACTTACCCGGCCGTGTCAATGATGCCGCCCATGCCTTGAGTCGACGACCAGACCTTCAAGTGGCTCCGGTGCTTATGGCGCTAAACAAACGCGCCGATAATACACCCCTCCGACCACCCCAACTTTCAAGTAAGCGCAATGGGGGGCAGCCCCCAAGGGTACGACTATGCCTAGCAAACCCAGTGCTGCATCATCTGTCCTCGGCAACACTGGTTGCACCGGAGTTGACGATAAAAATACGGCAGGCTTACAAATACCCTGCATTCGTTCCAAGTAAGACCCTCAAGGGGCACTTCACTCTGCATGAAGGATTATGGTGTCGCACAGCTTGGGATGGCGCCTCTCAAGTCCTGATCCTCGATGACCCGTCTCTGTAGGAAAGCATAGTGCATGAGCTGCATGACTCCAAGGCTAACGGAAACCTGGGAATGTGTCTAGATATATCTGGTGGCTAGGAATGTATCGATACTTCTGGTGGCCAGGCTTGACGTCGTATGTCAGAATGTACATCAAGCACTGTCATGCCTGCCAAACCATGAAAGGGGGGAACAGCAAACCTGCTGGACTCTTGAAGCCGCTGCAGGTGCCCGACAGACCTTGGTCCTTAGTATCATGGACTTCATCACTGGGCTACCGCCGACCGCAGCTGGCAAGGACGCCATCCTGGTGGTAGTCGACCGGTTCACGAAGATGTGCCACTTCGAAGCATGCGCCACCACGGTGACGTCCTCTCAACTAGCTGCACTCTTCGTCCAGGTTTGCTGGCGGCATCATGGACTCCCCAATGAGATTGTATCTGACAGAGACCTACGCTTCACAGCGACCTTCTGGCAGTTTTTTTGGAGATGCATCGGTACCAACTTGGCCATGTATCACCCGCAGACTGATGGGCAGACCGAACGGGCTAATAGAACCTTTAAGATTTTTCGATTCTTCGTGAACAAGCAACTAAGTAATTGGGACGGCATGCTCCTCTTTTGTAAATTCGGATATATTGACAGTGTACAAGAGTCAACGGGGTTCACTCCCTTCTTCCTAGCCACTAGCATGCATTCTTTGACACCGTCTGCATTGGGTCTACCCACTGCTGTGCACCCCCCTGCCAAGGACCGACTCATTGCATTGCGGCAGGCATAAACAAGTGCATCTCAGGCCATCAAGGTAGCTCCATCCCGTCAGAAAGTGGCTGCCGATAGGTCCTGTAGCGAGGATCTGTTTGTAAAAGGAGACAAGGTCTTGTCAAAACTAAAGGGCAGGCCTCAACAAAAAGGTCCGGCTCAAAAGCTTCAACCTGAGAGTGCGGGTCCCTTCACCATCCTCGTGACATGATGTCCCTTGTTGCTGCTCGCCTCGATATGTCACCATGTTAGCCAAGTGACTCGGTACCATGATGGATCTGACAAGTTCCCATCTTGGACTCCCATATCTGTCGACCCATGTGACGTTGATCATCTCGACAGCTGGGAAGTGGGAAATCAGGAATATGTTGTGAATGAACTTAAGGCTACACGCTGGGACCCCGTCTCACGTAAACAGGTCTGGCTCGTTAGTTGGCGAGGCTATGCAGCCGACTCCGACTCCTGGATTCAGAAGGACCAGATGAATGACTTGTTGCTCAAGGATACTACTGAGAGAGCCACTGAGTTACAGTTAGAGGGTAAACATCTAACCACCCTTGAACGTGCAGCTGCCCGTCAGTTCCGGAGCTGGATCCAGCTTGCACAGGTGCCTCGGTGATGTCGGGGTCGCAAATCTACAACCGCTACGCCATGACATCTCTCCTCGTCTGGCGGGGTGGCTAGCTGGTGGTGGTTGACAGCTGGAGGATGTGGAGGAATGGGCGGGGGGTATCTGTTTGGTGGTGGTTGACAGCGGAAGAACCAAGAACACCCCCACCCCATCAACAACCAAACGCAAGACTCAATAGAGGGAGACCGACGAATTATTTGAAGAGGGAGACTTATCTACCAGACGAAGACATACTCACCGACCGATTTGTGACATAATAAGAGCAAACAGAACGCTATGAATTAGACAACAGACGACCGTCCTTCCTTCTCAGAACGTTTGTGCAACTCAGATTCTACGTTGATCTCATTTATACAATTGCTGCATGACTGCATTACCAGTGTTCATTGCACTATGTGAGCCCGACAACTTTTCGCTCTATGGGACCAGAGTCTTTATGGTGGGGGAATACTGTAACGTTAGGCCCTCAAGGGCCTCCACTTGCAGCTCTTTTAGTAATCAGACGTTAGTAATCGTCTAACAGTGCTAGTCGCTAGACGGTTGTAGTCACTTTGGTAGTGCTGGTATCCTTTGAGCATCGACACTGCAGCTTATTAACTGCAGTTTGCATGCATTGAGACACTTCTTGCTTCCGGTTTAAAGCTTAAAGACAGTCCTATATCTAGTTTTATTACAAACAACCTCTAGTCGATAGAACAATGTAGATAAGGGAAGTCGGCAAAATGGATTCGAAACTTCGTGAAAAGGATTGGATTTGAGGGTTGGGCTCAGGGTTCTCCACTCGGAAACCTGCAGCTGCCTACGGTTTGCCCGAGCTGCTCACGCGGCAAGGGCAGACTCCTGTGTGCCGCGGGCAGACGGGTGTTGAAAGGCGGCCCCCGGGGTGCCGCTTCCTTAAGTGAGTCTGGGGAAAGACACCGCAGCTGATTGATTCCCTCTACTCGACGAGGGTCGGCTCCATCCTGTCACAACCGCTGCGGCAAGAGAGGGGCGTCCGACAGAACGACCCTCTTCTCTTCATCAACGATATCTTGGACGAGATCCCGGGTGTCGTCATCAAATTTGTGGCTGATCCGGTCAAAGGCCTGCTGTTCGCAGACGATCTTTTGATGGGCTAGACGTGACTGCTCTCCAAGAGACACGTCGATCCGCGTTTCACCAACCCTTTCAACTGCCTGGATTCGTAACATTTATCAAGCCTGCGGCCCCTTCTACTCTAGCGGTGGGTGTCTGCCTCAGCGTCCGGATATCCCCGTGCGCCTCCGAGGTTACGTGCCACCATGTCAACTGGTGGCCTGCTACTTCCACCGGTCCACAGGGATACTTACTCGGCTGCCCCGTCTCTAAACACCTCATGGCTACGGCGCAACCCGGGAAATTTAGCTGTAAACCTAGATCTAGATCTCGGCCCACCTCTGCGCACTACAGCGCTAGCATAGTGTCTTATTTGGTACATTGCTTCTATTGAAGTCGGCAAACTGGTTGTGAGTTGAATGCTACAGCCTTCATACTCCATTTGCTTTCAAACTTCAAACATGAAATTAGCCATCAAATACCATGTCGTAAGCAATCTGTTAATCTTTGTCCTCTTAGGACCGTTACATCGAAAAGGTGCCGTAAGAGGTGCCTAGTTATAATATGGACCTTCCGTAGAAGCGAACACAACAATACCCTCCCCTTCAATCTGCGAAAGGCCCGAGAGCGAGTAAACTCTATGCTTTTTTTTCTCATCTCATCGATCGCTTCGAACGATCCAGAATCCCGTAGGATCATGCCAAGTTCTTAGGCGTTTCGGCTTGTTTTTCTTATTGCCTGGTATCCGGAGTCGAACCTGAAACCTTGAAAACATATATATATATTACCCTTTGTCCTCTTGGGACCATTACATTGAAAAGGTGCCACGCTTTCTTCGTGTCGATCTGAGGGGTTTTAGTTATAATATGGACCTTCCGTAGAAGTGAACACAACACAATCCGTCACGAAAAGCATGACATCACGTTGAGCTGGCTGATTCATGAATGAACGCATAGTGAAATGGTGCATTCTCTTTCAGGAGTTGATGCAATGGATGAACCAGTCGTGAGAAACAAGGTACAAAACATCGTAAATAAGTTCCTAAAACCAAGTAGGAGCGAAGATCTGAAAGAATTCCAGGAACAGGCCGAGCCGTGATTGCTGCAAATTTAGTAGGGTCTACTAGCATACTTTAATGCCATCGATGATATCAGCAGAGACAACAAACCCTGAAAATTTCAGCTCTGATGGCATTTCTTAAGCCTGACGTACAACTTGTACTGCCGCAATCGTTGTAATACTAGTTGCACATGATGCTAGTGCTCAGTTTGATTGGCGGAATATATTAAGTTGTCTAAATGGACGAATTTTTCATGTAATCACGTAGCACCGTATTCATAGTTGCCTGGAAAGCACTAGGAGCGTTGCACAATTCATAAGGGAGCACTTTGAATTGAAAAGTGCCTTATCTCTACACGTGGAGAACGTGTTCACAGTTGTACCTCAAAGTACCATATTTCGACCCCTTTATTTTCTTGCGTAATCCTAGCAGGGAGAATAGGTCACGTGCAGTAGCATGCATATGTTATTGATGTACTTTTGCGCATTACATACGCGCGATAAATTATGTAATATCATGGTCACGTGTCACGGCGATCGCTACATTAAAACTGGATCATTTGCGCGCGCATTTTTCACATCGATGTGTTGAATTTCTTACAGCACATTCGCAATGCATCGCATGTGTTCAAACAACCAGAATGCATAAACACGTGGATTCTCAAAACTGTACTACAATCCTGGCTGTACATGTTAGTCAACTCCAAATGAAGCTGTCCTCGTCACAGTTTGCCACTTCAGTGTTTTAGTACTGCATTAAATTGTTCCAAGTCTTGCTTTAATTTCACCTGCAAGCATACAAACTTACATGTGAGTGGCTTGCTACTAGAGTATTGCCTCGCATACACATGCATGGCTTGCACATGATCAACGTTACGTTGGTCATCAGGCCATCATGATCATGTTAGAATGCATGAGTATGCAACAACCTTAAGGTAAGACAATTATCACGCCATCCTCGACTGTTCAAGCAGCACAGCTACAGGCTCATGAAGGTGGCATAGATCAATGGCTGCCGCGCAATGCGGAGTAACTTGTTCTAAGCATGTTATTGCATGATCATTAAGTCTAGACACTACATGATGAGAAGGGAAGTACCTGTTCGGGCTCAAGGACAGCGTTCGATGTTGAGCCGTGATATTCAATGCGCTGCTGCTGCTGCTGCCGCTGCTGCTGCCGCTAGGCACACTTCACAAGCTGTAGCACACAGACATCAACTTGGCATGAGAGACACACAAGGCCGCTCCATCATGATCAGGCCAGCAAGGTCACGAGATTGTCAGGACGCCGATGGTCAGCAAGTCA
>JAULKR010055553.1:0-11564 GCA_032356305.1 Prasiola linearis | reverse complement strand
TGATATGCTTTGTTGCATGATTTACAAACGTATTTTGATGAATACTTATATTCTTACCGCGATGGATGAGTAGTCCTTTATGATTATCGTAAAAGAAATTGTTTACTATTTTAATATTTTTAGGTTCTTTTCCATTCGTTAGAAACAAGGCAACTCCTAAGTCGTTTTTATAAAAACGGTTGCCCGTAATACTAACGCCTCTAGCACCTCGGTGAATTACGATTCCTTTTCCGGATCCGCCAGTACATCCTATACTCCCTTTTTTGCAACCAGAATGCTCCGAAAAAGAGTTGTTTATTATCTTAATATCACCTTGGACAGTTTTAACATCCACTCCGTTTTCACCGCAATTAACAAATGTATTATTTTGAATCAGCCAATTGCGAATATCCTGTCCTTTATGCCCCATTTGAATACCATCAGCGGCCACATTTATAAACTTCGAGTTTCGAATAATAACTTGCTTGCCTTTTTTACTACAGGCTATAGCGTGAGTATCTCTTCCTTTTTCCTTCCCTTTAATGTTCTCAAAAAGACATCGGTCAAATAGAATATCATTGGCACCATTGATTCCAACAACATATGAGTCAACTCTATAATTTTTAAAAGTACAATTAATGAACTTGGTGCCACTATCCTCCGGCCCTAAGTGAAATCTTTCATTACTATCAAATACGCGATTCCTATATATGACTGCCTGCCCATAAGTAGGCGCAACATACATTAAAAATAAAGCTAAAATAGTTACCCAGACAGAGAGTTGGCAATTGCTTATTTTGGAAAACTTAGCTAGCATTATTCTTCTAGTTAAATTAGTTATGCTTCTCTCCGCACAATATTTTTTCCAAAAGTTAATAGATCACTTGAATAACAGCTAATGCTTGATTTTTTAAAACATATTACTACCTAAATCCAAAATATAACCCAACCAAAAAATAAATTTTTCTCATTCTGAAATTAAATGACCTGATTTTTTTCAGAATTGATAGAAATTAAAACTGTGTAATAGAATTTCTCCATAGCTGATTAAAACCAGGCTGAAAATTCTTGCTTGGATAATTTGAATAATTGTATTCGAGAAAATTTTCCGGCTATAAATGTTTCAGCAACTACTACTAGACCACCGTCGCCAGTGACTGAAAAATCACCCATCATATAAGGATTGGTTTGGCCTAAGTAATTTACACTTATTAGTTCACCCGAATCCTTAGCATAAGCGTAGAAGATCAATTGCCGACGTTTAGTTTGGGTTCCATAAATAATTATATCCTTTCCAGCTAGAGTAATTTCTTTGATTATAACTCGAGCGTCTTCATCTATTTCATTGAAGTTTACAGTCGGTAAGTCGCTGCCAACGTTGATGGCTCGTTCTGAAAATGAGGCGTTTGAAAGTATAGCACCTTGTCCGAAGTTAGTTTGAGCCAAGGCATACTGCTCTGTCGCCGTAGGATGCAGGGCCGATATCATTGATTCGTTACGGTACCCGTGCAGGGCTCCCATTGCTTCTCCATTACTTTCTGTAGCAAAAACAAGTGAAAAAGAGTAGTTATAAAAGCCATTGAAATACACATAGTTACCGTTGGTGCCAACGAAAAAGGGTAGAGAAGAGCCTACTCCAGAAATATGATTGATAACATACTCCTCTACATCTTCCTGAACCGCAAAAGTTTCACTCCAGATTTCGGTAAACACATCGGTGTAGGAATGCAAAGTGCTACTCTGACTCTCTCGCTCGTAGCCTAAGAAAATCCAATCATCATTCTCATTACGATGTACTGCTAGGGGATACTTGATATTGCTAATTGATTGAATCTGATCAACCGTACCTCGTGTAGGATTCACTTCGTATACCTCAAGGCTTTGAGAAAACTCATTCATGCCGAACAACAGAAATCCGGAATCTTGGGCGAATAGCTGCGGAAGAGGATTGACAAAAGGCTCATCTAATGTCATTGTCCACTCAGTGATTCCTTCGTCATCAGATTTAAATAGGTGGGCTCGCCATTGATCGGTTTTAGAAAGGGTAAGATAACCACTGTCCGGGGTTTGGACAATAGCAATAGGCTCATATCGGTCAGAAAACTGTTGCGTTTCGTAGATGCGAGTAAAACTGTGTTGAGGTTCAATGACTTCCTTATCTGAGTTACAGCCGAAACTCAATAAAATAATTACCAGCTTGATTATCAAAATTTTCTTCATCGTTGAGAATTTAATATGTCACCGTGCGACGGTCGCCTTGGTACAGGATAGTTGATAGCGGACTATTTAATCACTTGTTAACTATTAATTTATATCTATTTACATGACTACTGGTGAAAAACTTTTGGTCAAGTACTTCATAGGAAACACCAATTGAAAAGTGATTTCACGACCTGATAATTTAATGTCGTCTAGTGCATTTCCCAATCCCTGGAAGTTTCTAGAGGCTGAATATCGCTGTTGGTCGTCAACAACTGTTGTCAGACCATAATAATAGTTTATTTCGAGGCCAGCCATGCACCCAGTGAAATGATAGTAAATTCCTCCCCCGGCTTTTGCTGCCCACTGGCTTGTATTGAATAGTTTTTTTGCGGAGGTTGACTGGGTTTCAGTTTGAAGAGCAATTGGGGAGCCGGAAGTATAGTCTAAACTGTTCGATTCCAAGGTTTTAGTGGCATCGATTTGCATTTGATATTGGATACCAGCCTGCACAAAAGGCTTCCATCGTCTAGGGAGAAAAACGTAACGGGCCGAAAGTGGAAGCTGTAAGTAGTGAAGCGTGAATTGGTGTTGGAAATTTGATTCATAAGTATAGTTTTCATTATCTATATTATTCCAAGCGTATTCAGTGCGATATCCCCAACGGTGTTGTCCGTAAGATGGGTTTAGGGCTATATGAATAAAATTATTAGGGGAAAATATCGTAACTACCCCAAAATGATAACCGGTAGGTTGTTCAGAAGAAGAATAGTCCTTGTATTCGATTTCTTCAGCATCCCAGTAATCAATTTCGGAGAAACTTTGTTGCACCTTAGGCTGAAATTGATTAATACCGCCTGATATTCCTACGTACCACTGCGAAGACGTAAATCCTGAGGGGCGTCGTTTAGCCCTCTGAGCTTTTCCATCAATTGAAAAGATAACTAATAGCGAAAGTATCAAACAATATCTCAGCATAGCTAAATGATTTGAATTAGCTGGTGCATCTATTGTACCAAGTATGAATATTTTAACTAATTATGTAACAAAATAGCTAATTTGAAATAATTACATAGATAAATCTCTCCAAGATATGGGTGAGTTTTTCATTTTAATAGCAGTACCTATTTAGGGATGCGAATAGAAGAGCGTGTGGTCTATGGTAGTGTACAGATTAGGATCATTTGTAAACAGATACCCGATTTGCTATTATCATATTTAGCTCAAAATGATTATCGCTATAATCTAGTTGATGCTAACGATTCATCCGGTAACTCACAAGTAGTTTTTACGGTCTGTAAACGAAGTAACTTGAGGATATTTTTAGAAAATCTAGAACAGTTTGCCCCCAATGCGGTCTATACCATTGAAGGGGTAAAAGCGGTAAGTCAGAATCTACTGCCAGTGCAACGAATAAAGGCTTCTAAGTTCCAGTCTAACTGGCGTTCCATGTTGGTTTCTTGGGGAAGGCAAACCCAAGCGATGCTATATCGGGGGTAAATTGATAAAGACGCACCCAAATTACAGCCTAACTCTCAGAATTCTTTTAAGTTGATGGGAAATGTCATCTAAGATTGAGATAAACTGAATTTCACCGGTGGTTTCCGTATCTAAGCCGGCAAACTGTTTAACCACTGCCGGAAAATTATAAAATTTAGGATATAATAAAATTCCTCGTTGGGCGGAAAAGACTTGAGTATAGGTATAAATCTGGCGTAAATCTTCGTCAGTGGGTGCAAGATAGTTTAAGATTTTCCATTTGGTATCCAGAATAATCCTACGCCCTGATTTGGTCTCAATTAAAAAGTCAGGGCGAAGGTTTTTGGTTTTCCAAAATGGGCGGACGGGCTGGTATTGTACCTTCATTTGAAATTCACGGCACATTTCAAGCAAGTGGTGGTGGATCACTTGTTCAAACACTCTGCTCATTTCAAATAGGAGAGCGAAACCAAAGTTATCGCCGGCAAAGGTGCCGCCTAAATAGCCATCACAAATAAGGTTAGCTAATTGCAGACTAACCCGGTAATGTTGATTGGTGCGATTTAATTTAATTGTAGAATTAAGAGCGTTGAGTGGAACATCAGCGACATTTCTGAAATGATACTTTAACTCTTCCGACTTGGCTCTTAAATAGAGAGATTTCGCAACTATTGTCAATCCCTGCTTAATCCTCTGATTTAGTTGGATATTGAAAGAGTTACTTTGTGATTGAACAAAAAATCGATGTTTATGCACTAGGTTGGTGCGAACCTGCTCGTGGAGTAGTAATCTTCCTCGCAAGAAGGGCTGTTGCTGCTGTGTACTCTGGTATTCCTTCACAAATCCTCGCTGAACGAGATGTTCAACTTCACTCAGAAAGGTTTGCTGGAGGGTCTCAGTCAGTTTACCCGGCTGCATGAGTAACTGAGGGTTAAGGTTTCCCAAATAAGGTAAAAAGTCGAGTTGCTCCAACAGTTTGGTCCACCTTAGCCGAGTATGAAAAAGATCAAGCGAGCGATCAACTTTAGGTAAAATCTCAATAATGACATCGGGTAGTTCGATTAAACCAACTAAATTTCCGAATCGGATGGATTGATACTCGAGGCGATAAATGCCGGACGGTAATTTTCGCTTTAAGTGGTTGAGTGATGAAAGAATACCTTCTTCAAAAGTCCACCCATTTATAGTTTCACCAGTACTGAGCGTATCTTGTTCGTAAACTGAAATAATAGGTTTACTCATGCTGATATACTTCCTGGATGGCCGAAATAAATTCACGATCATCAAGCACCCTCCACCGATACTGCTTCAGAGGTTGGTTGTTAAAGGAAGATGATTCTTCTGAAAAGTTTGGTCGCGGTGACTCTTCAACAAATGCCGGAGATAATACGGAGATTCTTTTTTCCCAATCATCAAAAAAATATTCTTCCAGTAAAGGAATTACTTGCTGGTAAATCGCTTTTCGTAGTTCACCTAAAACATTAGTAGCCTTTATGACGGGAAAAAAGAACGCGTGCCCGAGTTGATAATCTTCCCCTTTCAGCCACAGCAAGCGATTATTCAAAGTTACTAGCAGTTGGTCTAATTTAACTTTGTGCTGGGTATAGTTACTTTGAGGTTCCGCTGCCTGGGTAAGGCTTTCGTTAGAGGCAAACGCTTCCAATGAGATAGTGACGGCTGGTTTCAGAAGATTCGGGTCGGGTTGAATTGCCTGAAAAGCAAAGCGTCGACGAAACGCCATATCCAATGTGTCAACACTACGGTCGGCAGAATTCATAGTTCCAATAATATAAACGTTAGGGGGGACCTGAAATGGTTCGCGAGAGTAGGGGAGAATCGTTTGCAGCGCATCAGTTTTACCAGCTCGTTTGTCTTCTTCAATGAGAGAAATTAGTTCACCGAAAATGCTGGCGGGATTGCCCCGATTAATTTCATCAATAATTAAGACAAAGTTCCCTGCTTCTTTATAATCAGAAGAGGTTAGGGTAGTATAATCTAGTTGCAAGATTCCTTGTTTCATTTGTTGGTATTGCACTGCCGAAACGGAATTTCCTACTACTTGGTAATTGCTCAATAATGAGTTATAGGTTTGATAACGGGTCTTCTCAAAGGATTTAAGTCGATTAAAAGCCGCCCACATCACCGAAGTGTTGACCCGACCTACCACCGATACAATTTCGCTGAGTTGCTCTATGCTTTCAGCGGAAGGAAAGTCTTGGTAAAGTTTAGCTAAACTTTGCTTGGTAACCGAATAAACTTTAGCACTGGCTGAAGTTTGAAAAGCTAGGGTGCTGTTTTGATTAATATTATTAAGCTGATATGATCTGCCCTTTTTTGTCTCAAAAGTAATGTCTTCCGACCCTTCCTGCATCATACGTTTGAGATAATCAATAAACTCAAAATAGAGGGCATCAAATGGTCTAAGAGGCAGTGATTTTGTAACTTTACCTCTTGGTTTTGAAAGAGAATTCAGAGCTCTTTTCTGTTGAGCTAAGTACAATGCGTAGGCTGCATTATAGCACATTTGCTTAAAAACTCCATCAACGATATCATAATACAAATCATTCTTTTCGTTTTTGAAGGGCTTGATGCCCTCCACGAAATCTTCATATGCAAAAGAAGGATGAAATGTCAGTAACGAAACTCTTCCTTGCTGTTGATACTCTCTATATTGACTTTTAAGTTTAGCTCTCTGATCAGTAGGATACTTCTTTTGAAACTCACTGTCTGACAGATTTTCAATGAGTTGTAAGGCTCTCTGAGAAGTTAGGTAGGTTTTTCCGGTACCCGGCGGGCCGTAAAAAATAGTATTTAAGGATTGCATTAAATGCTTACAAATTCAGTTTCAGTTGAAGTAGCTAAATTACTGAAATTCAAATAAATGTAAATGTAGATCATCCAGGAATATCTGAATTAGTTGAAAATGGAATCGGAAAATCAAACATATGAGTAAAAATGCACTAAATTCAGATTTCTAGTTTTCCAAGTTCGTAAATACGATTCATATTGCACCGAGAATACAGGAGGTAGTTAAACGCTGAAATGAGAAAGTTTTAACAAGGTGGACGATATGATATTACATTAGCAATATTTGCAAAGTAACTGCAATACATACATATTTGGCGATTCATTAGAAATAGATAATAAACATTCATGAAAAGTTATATTCACATATTTTTTATTTGTTTGATTTACGCATTATCAATTCAGTGTACTACTCAGGTGAGTGAAGAAATGGCAGTGGCCCCACCAGTGGGTGTTATTGCTGATCAAGCAATGGTCGTCAGTGCCCATCCGCTCGCATCGGAAGTAGGTGCTGAAATATTGAAGCAGGGAGGCAATGCGGTTGACGCAGCTATTGCGGTGCAGTTTGCTTTAGCAGTTGTATACCCCGCAGCCGGTAATATCGGAGGGGGCGGGTTTATGGTCATCCGCGAAGCGGAAGGATTAACCAATACCCTAGACTACCGGGAGAAAGCACCTTTGGCAGCAACTCGTACAATGTATCAGGATGAAAATGGTGATGTGATTGAAGGGACAAGCCGTTTGGGCCATCTGGCCTCAGGTGTTCCCGGTTCGGTAGACGGAATGGTGAGGGCGCACGAGCGATACGGCAGCTTGGATTGGTCGGCATTAGTGCAACCCGCGGTATCCTTAGCAAGCAATGGGTTCGTTCTTACTGAAAGAGAGGCAAATGGCTTAAATCGTAGTCAGGAGGTATTGAGGGAAACTAATACGCAAACTCCGGATTTCTTGCTGAATGAAGATGGATGGCAAGCGGGAGATACTATTCATATGCCGGAGTTGGCTGCTACTATGGAGCGCATCCGGGACGAAGGACGCGCCGGATTTTATGAAGGGGAAACGGCTCAACTTTTAATTGCTGAAATGGAAAGAGGTGATGGAATCATCACTCAGGCAGATTTGGATGAATACGAATCAGTCTTCCGGGAACCGATAGTAACTGATTACGATGGACTTCGATTTATTTCGATGCCGCCTCCTTCAAGTGGTGGGATTGCTTTAGCTCAACTTTTGAATAGTGTTGAAGAATTTCCCTTGAATGAAATGGGGCACAATTCTGCGCCAACCGCTCACGTGATGGTAGAAGCCGAACGTCGCGTATACGCCGACCGAGCTACCTACTTGGGAGATAGTGATTTTTATCCGGTGCCAGTTTCCGAACTCATTGACCCGGAATACAATCTCTTTAGAATGGAAAATTTTGATTCTGCTGCTGCTACTCCTTCTTCTATGATCTCTGAGGGAAATCCCGCTCCGGTGGAGGCGACTGAAACAACTCATTTCTCCATCATAGATAAAGACCGTAATGCCGTTTCAGTGACCACGACCCTCAATGGTGGCTATGGCTCCAAAGTAGTGGTAGGCGGTGCGGGTTTCTTTCTTAATAATGAAATGGACGATTTTAGCATAAAGCCCGGTTATCCTAATATGTTTGGATTAATTGGGGGAGAAGCCAACGCTATTCAACCCGAAAAGCGAATGCTCAGCTCTATGACACCAACTATAGTGGAAAAAAATGATAGCTTATACATGGTTGTAGGAACACCTGGCGGGTCAACCATCATTACATCCGTTTTTCAAACCGTGCTAAATGTGGTGGAGCATGGCATGGGAATGCAGGAAGCCGTTAGTGCCGGCCGATTCCACCATCAGTGGAGGCCGGATTCTATTTTTGCTGAGCCTACCGCATTTAGTATTGACGTGTCACGGAAGTTGAAAGATATGGGACACACCTTGATTGAGCGGGAAAGTATTGGTCGGGTGGATGCCGTTTTGGTGCTTCCTGATGGAAGATTAGAAGGAGGGGCCGATCCTCGAGGTGATGATACGGCGGTTGGCTATTGACTGTTTAAGTGGCTAAACCAATAGCCAACAGAAGAATTATGATCAAAAACGCTAAGCTCAAGACTATACAAGTCGATGTATTTGATTTGCCGATTCCGGGGTATAAATGCATTTCGAGTGTTTTGGCCAATTTTATTGAATATTGAAATACCAAACAGAAGATCGAGGATAATCAATTCGATAAGATTATTTTTAGTATTGCGATAAGGCCAATCCAATAAGTAAACTAAACAAAAATGAGTAGCCTACAATAGTGTTAAAGTAACGCTGTTCGGGACTATGTTTAGTAGATGCATCATTAACAAAAGGGGAGCGCAGGACTTTACCAAGTTTTTCACCCATTGACCGAAAGAGATGAAAGCCGATAATCTCTAGCCCCGCTCCAATTAGTAGAGTAACGAATACTACCATGTTGCGCCAAGTTAGTCTAATCACGTTTTCCTAAGCACTAAATCTTATATTGGGGTCTTAAAAGATTCTTTACCTTTGCCCCCCTAAGAGAAAATTAAGAAGTATGAATAAAGTGGATATTCTGGTTATATCGGCCCATCCTGATGATGCCGAACTTGCTTGTGGGGCGACTATTGCCAAACACGTAGCTGAGGGTAAAACAGTAGGACTAGTAGATCTGACTCGAGGGGAATTAGGTACTCGAGGCACAATAGACATACGCGCTAAAGAAGCGGAGGAAGGAAGAAAGATTTTAGGCGCGACTTTTCGAGAGAATCTAGGCCTTGCTGATGGTTTTTTTGCCAATGACCAGCAGCATCAACAGGAAATTATTAAAGCAATTCGCAGTTATCAGCCAGAAATAGTCTTAACGAACGCTATTGGGGATCGGCATCCTGATCATGGTCGTGCAGCGGAATTAGTTAAAGATGCTTGTTTTTACGCTGGTCTGGAAAAGATCAGTTCGGTTCGAGATAGTGAAGATCAAATGGCGTGGCGACCAAAAAAAGTGTATCATTATATTCAAACCAACTATATACAGCCAAATTTTGTGGTAGATGTTTCTGAATATTGGGAGACTAAAATGAAAGCGATTCGAGCGTTCACCTCTCAATTTGAAAGAGGTGCTGAAGATGATCCTCAGACGATTCTCACCACTCCATTGTTCTTAAATTTTATTGAATCTCGGGGTAAAGAATTAGGCCATTCGATCGGAGTGGCTTACGGTGAAGGATTTACCGTGAACCAAATGATTGGGCTGGAAAGCCTTTGGAATATACGGTAACGCTGCTACGCGAGTTAAACGCGTAGCAGGTTTCGTTACATGTTGCTATTTATCGAGGCGAACACCGCTCTCAATTTCATCTTTAATTTCTTTGGTAGCATCTTTGAATTCTCGTATTCCACGTCCCATGCCCCGGGCAATTTCAGGAATTTTGCTGGCACCGAAGAAAATCAAAATAAAAACCAGGATGATCATTATTTCCCAACCGCCTAGTCCGCCAATAAAAGATAGTGTTGTTAGCATAAGAATATAAATTTGAATTAAGTAAATCTACGAAGTCCGAATATTACCTACAACATAAATTCAGGAATATTCTTTCCAATTCCAAAGCAGAATTTCTATTAATTTATTACTTAATAGCGCCTAATCCGAATTTATTGGTGGCTAACGATAAATAATCTTAAAATTATTAAGTGAGTTTACTCAATTCAAAACGCTGTTATAATTTTATAGGTTAACGGTGTCCCCAATTTCCGCTAATATTAGCTCCTTACCGGCATCTCTAAATTTAGTAATAGCTTCTTGGTGATAGGGTTTCCGCACCAAATTTAGCTAGTTAGGATTTGTTTGAGATATTGGCCGCTCCGAGCAGCTTTTTTCCTTTTTCTTTTAAGGCTTATTTTCTGTGGATCTTTCTTCAGTAAATGCAGTGCCCACTTTCTAACCAGATGCAAGTTAGCCGGACCATTATCTTTTCTTAGACGAGAGTCATCCTCACGAAAGGTAAAGTCCAACTGCCAATGCAGTTTATTTTCAATAGACCAATGTCCCCGTACGTAGTGTGCCATCTGCTCAGCAGTAGTTACTAGACTGCTTATGTAGTACTGTACCTGCCTTTTCTTACCTTTGTCAGTATAACGTATACGCTCTACCATTGCCAGACTACGCAGATTCGTCCAGGACTCAGCCTCATCCACTAAAGCAATGGTGTTAGCAACATACACTTTACGCTGCTCACCTCGTCCGTGCTCTATATCTAATGACTCATAGACTGGTAGTTGTGCCTGGTTTTTTTCCATAAAGTCTGCTACTTGCTCATATAAAGTGCCTTGGTTAGCCTTCAGGGCAATCACATAGTCCGCCTGCTTTTTCCCGATCTTCTCTACTATTTCTTTTTGTGCACCAATCGCGTCAATGGTCACTACACTGTCTTGGCAGTCTACTGCGTCCAGTAGCTTTGGAATGGCCGTTATTTCATTACTCTTAGCATCTACTTGATACTGTCCAAAGCTTAGGCTCATATCATCTACCCATACATTGACCATTTGAACTAAGGCGTGTTTCTTTCCTGAAGGTACTGTGCCGCGTAGCTCTTTGCCGTCCACACACAGGTGTTTGCCTGAAAGCTTAATATCCTGCAAGCACCCCTTGAAACTGGCCTCTAGTTCGTCGCTGGCCAGATAGCGCATCACTCGATCTAACGTGTCTTCTGAAGGAATGCCATTGGCAAAACGGAAGCCTAGCTCTTCTCTGAGAAAATCTATATTATCTTCCCCATAGTCGACGATCTCGGAGAAATCATCACAATCAGCTAAAGTGCCACATAATATTAAGCCTAGTATATTACTCAATTGATGCAAGCAGCGCCCTTGCACGCGAAAGTCTTCCACCTCATCAAAGTATCTTGGTATTTGCATCCAACAAAAGTAGATACTTTCATCGTACGTCCCTATTTTGGTGCGGAAACCCTATCTTGGTGATCAATTTTGATGTATCCGAAAGTATTGTAATGTACCCCGAAAATCTTATTGCATTTTATAAAATCGGAGGCAACGATGGCATCATCTACCCCCATGGTGAAGTT
>JAULKR010055552.1:0-25187 GCA_032356305.1 Prasiola linearis | reverse complement strand
TGCAACGGGGCAGCCGACAGCGAGATAATAAGCACAGTCAACGGCGGCATCGCACCTTACACCTACCTGTGGAACGACGGCAGCACGAGTACGACCTTCACAGGCGCCGGCCCCGGCACCTACGAACTAGTAGTAACAGACGCGAATAACTGCGAGCAACGCGCTGAGATTACGCTATCTCAGCCCGACGCACTGGTGGCAACTATTGACGTGCAGCAGCCTGTATGCCGTGAGGACGGTGGTGAACTAACGGCGATGATTAGCGGCGGTACGCCGCCATACAACTTTGACTGGGGAACGGAAGGCAGAACTAACGAACAAACACTCACAGGACTGGCCGCTGGTACCTACACCCTCAACGCTACGGACGCTGGCGGCTGTACCTTCTCGGTGGACGCACGCATCGATGACGTAGCATTGCTGGAACTCGCCATTGCGCACACAGATGCAACGTGCCCCGGTGAGACAGACGGTACCGCGACAGTAAGTCCGAGTGGTGGCCAACCCGGCTACACTTACTTATGGAGTGACGATGCAGCACAGACCACGGCAACTGCCACCAACCTGAGTGCTGGCGTGTATACCGCACAGGTATCGGATGCCCGTGGATGTATCAAGACGCTTAGCGTTGAAGTAGAGAACGAGTCCACAGGACCACAAATCGATGCCGACACCACGGACGTAAACTGCTTTGGCGGTAGCACCGCAAGCATCGACTTGACCATCACAGAAGGCTTACCTCCTTACTCATTCGAGTGGAGCCGCAACGGCACACTCGAGCCAGCGGTAACAAGCGAAGACCGTACAGGTCTCTCAGCTGGCACCTACGAAGTGCTCGTGACGGACGCAGCGGGATGTAGTGCTACGAGTACCTTTACGTTCGAAGACCCAGAGGCGTTATCAGCCCGCATCACACAAACTTCGTCCTACGCTACGTACTTCAACGTGAGCGCTTACGGAGCTATAGACGGTAGCGCAAGCGTTGCCGTGGAAGGCGGAGCCGCTCCGTACACTTATGCCTGGACCCAAGACGGTAGCGCAGTAGCAGCAGGCGCTGATGCTAACATGCTGTCGGGAGGTATCGTGTCAGTAGTTGTCACGGATGCAAAGGGCTGCGTGTTTACGCACGACACCCTCATGGTTGAGCCAAGTATGATCTCAGACTTTGTCTGGGTCGACGAGAATGGCGACGGTATCCAAGATCCACTTGAGCCTGGCCTAGCCGGTGTTTCAATTACACTGACAGGCACTGACTTCATGGGTGCAAGTGTCAACTTCACCGCTAATAGCGACGCTGACGGTGCTTACAAGTTTGATGTTTTGCCGAAAGGCGAATATGCCCTCTCCTTTGACTTGCCAAACTTCCAGGACTACCTGTTTAGCCCAGTGGACCAAGGAGGCGACGATGCGCTAGACTCCGACATGGACCCTGTAAGTCTGTCGATAAACCGCGATGTACTAGAGCATGGCGTGGGAGACTTCGACACAGATGCTGGCTTTATCCCGCGCACCAGTGTGGTGAGGATTAGCGACCGCGCTTGGTACGACGCCAATCACAATGGCATTCAAGATCGCTATGAGGTGGACGTGCAGGGCGTGATACTGACGCTTTTCCGCTCGACGGATAGCTTGTTTCAAGACCAGGTGGTAACCAACGAAGACGGTAAGTACGCATTCTCAGATGTTGTGCCAGGCCGCTACTACATCACTGTAGATCCAGGTTCACCGGCATTAGCATCAGGCTACGAGCTTACCGAAGCGAATAGCGGTGTAAACGACGAAGACGATAGTGACTTCGACCCTATCACATGGACCTCGGATGAGATAATCGTCACTGCCACCACCGAGGACATTACCAATGTAGACCTCGGGCTGCACGCATCTTGCGAGGAGGTAGATACTCCTGGTGTGATTGCTGGAAACGAGACCGTTTGCCGGGGAGAGGTATCGGCACCTGTCACCTCGAGCAGCACACCTGCCGGAGCGATAGAGTACAAGTGGCTACGCTCGAGTACGACGCTGTACGAGGGGTCAAATGATCCGAATTGGACACAGATTCCAGGAGCTACGGCGCCTGAGTATCAGCCCTCAGGCATTGTTAGCACTGTGCACTACTTACGCCTCGCGGCAGTACAGGGCTGCGACGACTTTACAGGCACCTCCAACGTGGTGACCAAAACTGTGAACCCTTTGCCACCCGTGGCACTGGCGTCGATACCACGCAACATGTGTCTGAGCGAGCCCTTCACGTTTACCGCTGACTCAACAGCCCCGGTAGTGTACGAATGGGACTTTGGCATCTACGCCGACCAGCGCTATGCTACCGGCCGTACGATACCCGACGTGACGTTTAATACGCACAGCGTCAGCTTCAATGTAGTGGTCAATGTAACGGATGCCAATGGCTGCGTGGGCGGGGACTCCAGCCGCGTGTTCACACGCAACTGCTTTGGCCCAGGAACTGTAGACGACTTCGGTGCTGAAACCACTCCGCAATTGGGAACCAACCTACTTAGGTGGACGGCCTTCAGCGCCTACGCCGGGAGTGCGTTTGACGTAGAGCGCAACGTTGCTGGGCGTGGGTTTGCAGCGATTGCGACGGTACAAGCTCGCAACCTTGGCGACATGGTCGACTACGAGTACGCCGACAAGTTCGCCCCGAGTGGTGAGGTTAGCTACCGAGTGGTGCATCGCGCACCGTCCATGGAAGCTATCGCCTCACACGAGGCTACGCTTACTAGCGAGCAGGTGGCGCTAATGACGCGTACTTACCCCAACCCTGTGGAGGATATGCTAACCTTCGAGGTAGCGGCCGCTCAGTTGGGCGCCGTTAGCTATCAACTCCTTAACGCATACGGTGCCACCGTAGCCGAGGGAGCCGCAGCAGCTGGCGCACATAGACTAGACATGGCAACGCTACCAAGCGGCACCTACTACCTCAAAGCAATCACGGAGCAAGGCGACAGCGAGGTGCGCACCATCGTGAAGCACTAATTGTACACCAGTGTGCTGGGAGTAACCCAGCACGAGTTTTATGCAGCCCTTCCCTGCCTATGGCGGGGGAGGGTTTTTAGTGTTTGCAACTACACCCGCGCCTGAAGTGTACCAACGGCGCACGATTCTACATCTTTATGTCTATCCCGGTTACGCCTTACACCGCACCTGCACAGGAAGCGAAGCGCGAACAAGTCGAACGAATGTTCGACAACATTAGCCCTTACTACGATCTGCTAAACCGGGTACTGACGCTCGGCATAGACAGGCTGTGGCGTACCGAGGCGGTGAGCAAACTGCCGCAGCAAAACGCGCTGCATGTACTTGACATGGCTACCGGCACAGGCGATGTTGCTTTAGAAATAGTGCGGCAACGCCCAGATGCACGCGTGACTGGGGTAGACATCTCTGAGGACATGCTGCAGGTAGGTCGCGACAAGATTGCGGCGCTCAACTTGGAGTACACCATCGACATGGTAAACGGGGATAGCGAGGCTATTGCCTACCCCGATAATCACTTCGACGCAGCGACGGTAGCCTTTGGCGTGCGCAACTTCGAAAACACGGTTGCGGGACTCAAAGAGCTTGGCCGGGTGGTGAAACCAGGCGGGAAGCTGATTGTGCTGGAATTTAGTAAAATACGTACGTTTCCGCTTAAGCAGACGTTCGACCTGTACTTTGGCCACGTGCTTCCATGGATTGGAAACACCTGGTCGAGTGACCCACGAGCCTACCGGTATTTGTACGAGAGCGTGCAAGCTTTTCCAGATGGCAAGGAATTTGGCGCACTACTCACGTCTGCCGGCTTCGAACAGGTCACCTATCAGACCCTCACCTTCGGCATATGCACAGTTTACGTAGCTTCTGTACCCTCCTAGTAGCCGCGTTGGTAGGGTTTTGCGCAAGCGCGACTGCCCAGACGAAAGGTGGCAACTACAATTTCCGGGAGTTTGAGACTAAGCCGTACTACTTCGGTATTACGGTGGGCTACAACTCCTCGGACTACAAGCTTTTCTTGTCGGAAGAATTCATCGGCAACGAGGACATATTCGTGACTAGCGTTACGCGTAAGCCAGGTCTTGACCTAAAAGTGGTCACAAACCTAAAAGTGGGCCAGTACATCGACGTGCGGTTTTTGCCGGGACTTGCGTTTGCCGGTCGCAGCATTGAATACAAAGGCGACGACGGTGAGCTGGCGACGCGGCCTGTATCGAGTGTGTTTGCTGAGTTTCCGGTGCAAGTGCGCTACAAGTCGGCCCCGTGGCGCGACATCCGCATGTTTGTGCTTGGCGGAGTGAAGTACAGCTACGACGTTGCGAGTGACTCGCGCTCGAAAGACCAGGAGGACCTAGTGCGCTTTAGTCCGAACGACTTCCAGCTGGAGGTGGGTGGTGGAATGCAGTTTTTCTTCCCGTACTTCATCTTTTCTCCGGAGATCAAGTTTAGCCACGGACTGGGCAACGTGTTGCTGTACGACCGGGACTTGCCGCAAGCCTCCGTACTCGACAAAGTGTTGAGCCGTGCGATGACGATTTCGCTGCACTTTGAGGGATAACATTGATTCGGCGAGTTGGCCGCACCTTGCCGCTATGCACACCGCTGTATTTGATATTGGGAAGACCAACAAGCGTGTCGTTGTCTTTGACGCGAACTGGGCGGTGCTGCATCAAGATGTAGAGCAGTTTGAGCCGGTAGAGGATGAAGATGGTGTGCCCTGCGACGACCTCGCGCAGATATATGCATGGATTGACACGACGCTTGTCTCTTTGATTGAGCAGTTTGAAGTGCAGCGTCTTAATTTTTCCGCGTACGGTGCGGCACTCGTACACCTGGATGCCGACGACGAGCCCACCACCCCACTGTACAGTTACCTGAAACCAGTCGGGTATTTGTTTTCGCGAAAGCTGTACCGCGCTTATGGTGGCATTCAGCAGTTTTGTGCGGTGACGGGCTCGCCTCCACTCAACATGATGAACGCTGGTTTGCAGTTGGTTTGGTTGCGCAAGTTTCGGCCAGCAGCTTTCGCCAAAACCCACACTACGCTACACCTCGCCCAGTACCTCAGTTGGAGGTTTACCGGTCGTAAGGTGAGTGACTATACGAGTGTAGGTTGCCACACCGCGCTCTGGGACTTCGGGCGCTCGACTTACCACGAATGGACTCGGCGGCCAGCCTACCAGGAGAAACTACCCCCCGTAGTGGCTGGTACAACGGCAAGTGATGTGGAGTGGCGCGGGCATACTTTGCGCGTAGGGTGCGGGCTACATAATACATCGGCGGCACTGGTGCCCTACCTCGCCCGCGAAGAAGAGCCGTTTGTGCTGCTGTGTCTTGGCACATGGAGTGTGGCGTTTAATCCCTGGAATACAACACCACTCACCACCTACGAGCTAAGCCGAGATTGCCTCACGTTTATGCAGCCCAACGGGCGGCCTGTTAAAGCTACGCGGCTATTTTTAGGCTACGAGCATGATGCCAGAACCGCCGAACTCGCCGAGCACTATGCTGTGCACGTAGACACCTTCAAGTTGGTGCGCTATCGCCCAGAGCTAGACACCCGCGGGCAGGCGAGGCGGTTTATTTGGGACCACCTTGCGCAGGGAATACCGCGTGGCACGGGCCGGCACTTCGACGACCCGGACTACATGCGGGCATATCACCGATTGCTACGTGAGTTGGCCGATGTGCAGATAAACCAAATGCGGCTGATCGCTGCTCCATCGGAGGTAAAGCGCTTGTTTGTGGACGGTAGCTTGTCACGCAGTCAGCCGCTGTTGGAGATGCTGCGCCAGGCTTACCCTAACGCGCTGGTACAGGCTTCGACCAACCCAATAGGCAGTGCGTTGGGTGCAGGACAGGTACTCGACCAGGCATAAACTAGAGCCGTGTAGGTGGAGTGCAAGCCAGTGAGGTTGTGCGCCCAACAAAGCAGGTGCCTGCGCTACCTTGGCGCTCAATGTTTGACTCCCTATCCACTCGCCTAGAAGGCGCCTTCAAAAGTCTCTCCGGCGATGCTAAGCTAACGGAGATAAACGTCGCCACCTCTATCAAGGAGATTCGCCGAGCGCTGGTAGCCGCCGACGTGAATTATCCTATCGCGAAGGAATTTACCGAGAAGGTGAAGACCAAAGCCCTGGGCTCAGAAAACGTGCTGTCGAGCGTCAAGCCCGGCCAGCTGATGGTTAAGATCGTGCAGGACGAGCTGACCGAGCTAATGGGTGGCCAAGTCGTAGGGATCAACGCTAAGGGCAAACCCGGCATTATCCTTATTGCTGGGCTTCAAGGTTCGGGTAAAACCACCTTTACAGGAAAACTAGCCAAGTACCTTAAGGAGCAAAAGCGGATGAAACCGCTGGTCGTAGCCGCTGACGTTTACCGCCCTGCGGCCGTAAAGCAGCTCACGGTGCTTGCGGGCCAAGTGGGGGTTGACATTTATAAAAACGAGGATTCGAAGGATCCCGTCCAAATTGCCCTCGAGGCACTAGAGGTCGCCAAGCAAAAGCAGTGCGACGTTGTCATCGTGGACACCGCCGGGCGACTTGCAGTGGATGAGGCGATGATGGATGAGATTGACGCACTCGACAAAGCGCTCAATCCGACGGAGTCGCTCTTTGTGGTGGATGCCATGACGGGCCAGGATGCCGTCAACACAGCGAAAGCCTTCAATGAGCGGATTGACTATGACGGTGTAGTACTTACCAAGCTCGACGGTGATACAAGGGGCGGTGCGGCTCTCACGGTAAAGTACACCGTGGGCAAACCGATCAAGTTTATCTCCACCGGTGAGAAGCTCGATGCAATTGACGTGTTTCACCCCGATAGGATGGCGCAGCGCATCCTCGGCATGGGTGACGTGATCAGCTTCGTAGAGCGCGCACAGCAGTCTTTCGATGAGAAGGAGGCCGCCGCTCTTGAGAAGAAGATGAAGCGTAACAAGCTTGACTTCAATGACTTCCTCGGTCAGATCAGGCAGCTGCGCAAAATGGGTGATCTAAAGAGCTTGATGAACATGATCCCGGGCATGAATAAGATCGCCAAGGATGTGGACATTGACGATAATGCCCTGGTGAAGGTGGAGAGCATTGTGTTTAGCATGACGCCTTACGAGCGGGAGAATCCAGAATCGCTCAACACCAGTCGCAAAAAGCGCATCGCGCTAGGCTGCGGCCGCTCGCTTGACGACATCAACATGTTTGTGAAGCAATTCGAGCAAATGCGTAAGATGATGCACCGCATGAGCAATTTAAGTCCTGCGCAAATGAAGCAGATGGCTGGTGGGGCGAAGTAGTTAGTGCTAGTCTGCAATACCAAAATTTTTAAGAAGCGGTACCTGTACATCTTGGTGAAAAATGCAACTTGGTACCGAATTTTAAAGCTTTGGTCTATCTCTACTTTCGTAAAACAAGCTATTTATCGCAAGACGCACTGTTGTCTAGCTTTACTGCTGCTTGTGCTCGGCTTTGGTCAAGCACAAACGCCGTTGATATCGCCACGCTTCAATCAACTCCCTGCGTCACTGGAGGGGGCACGGTCTGAAGTAAACGACCTCTGCCAGGACCATCTTGGCTATTTGTGGATTGCTACTTGGTCGGGTTTAGTACGCTACGACGGCTATTCTACCAAAGTGTATCAGGCAAGGATGCCGGGCTCAGGGGGCTTATTTGGGGCAAAAATTACGGCACTTCACGAGGATGATCATGACCAACTTTGGGTGGGCACTAACGATGCTGGACTTTTTAGGTATGACGCCCCAATTGATTCGTTTGTCCACTACCCAACCCTAACGGCCGATAGTGAGGGAATATCGGGAAACCAAGTGTGGGCTGTGTTTACAGATCGGTACGACGATCTATGGATAGGCACCAACAAAGGCTTAGATCGGTACGATCCAAAAGCGGATGAATGGAGTCATTTCTATTCGGACCCTCAGGACAGCACAACCTTAACTTCCAGCTTCGTCTATTCCATTGCCGAAACACTCAATGGAGACCTTTACATAGGATGTGAAACGGGGCTAAACAGGCTAGTACGGCATGCTGATGATACGCCACTTCAATTTGATCAAATT
The DNA here is from genome assembly GCA_032356305.1 of Prasiola linearis. Taxonomy (NCBI): domain Eukaryota; kingdom Viridiplantae; phylum Chlorophyta; class Trebouxiophyceae; order Prasiolales; family Prasiolaceae; genus Prasiola; species Prasiola linearis. The sequence goes on along the minus strand of JAULKR010055552.1, from coordinate 17,125 downwards.
GAGGTTTCACCTGGGAATCTAAGTTCTGACAACGATTTAAGGCACAGGTTCCTGCAAACGCTTAGCGCATCTAACGTAGATTCTAATCTGCTTTGGGCAGGCACGAGCATCGGCCTCAAGCGTATCGAACGTGAGGGGGATCAATACGCCGTTAAGACGTTTAGCGAGTCACCTACTAGTTTGACGCACCCATTCGTTGCTGACGTTCTAGAGAGTCAAGACGGTAGGCATGTATGGGTGGCAACGTATGATGGACTTAATTATCTAACGGCTGAGGGCGTCAGAGTAGCTGCGTACAAGGCTGAGCTAGACAATGCGAAAGCTTTGAAAGGCAGCGTCATCCACGCGCTGTTGCAGGATGAGTCAAATGAATTTTGGGTAGGCACTGATAAAGGTGTACACCGGCTACGTACCCAAGTTGACCCATTCATACAAAAGGATAGCTGGCCACAGCAACCACCTTCAAACTATAGCGTATCGGCGTTTGCTAAGGCTGTTACTAAGGATGGCTACTGGCTGGGGACGTACGGGGGTGGATTAAGCTTTCTACCAATAAAAAAGGGCGTGCCAGACCTCGACAATATCACTCATTATCCCTTGGTGCCAAGCATTGCCCCGGCGCTAGCAGGCTTCGTTTCAGACCTGAAAGTAAGTGAGGCAGGCGAGCTCTGGATAGCGACAGAAGGCGCCGGGCTGCTACACATTGCGGAAGCGGACATTGGAGTTCAAGGGCGTAAGCTAAAAAACATAGCGCAGCTAACGAAAGAAGGTAGCCTGAAAGACGACTATATAATGTCCCTAGAGTTTGTCACTCCTAATGAATTGTGCTTTGGGTACTGGGATGAAGGATTAGGCAAGATTAATACTACTAACAACCAAGTCAAACACTATCAAGAAAATTTAAGGAATAATATAAAGCTTGCAGAGTATCCGATAGTGGATCTACTTCACGATAAGCTAGACGCTTCCAAGTTATGGATGGCCACACGAGGCGGCGGACTGTATTCCATAGATTGCAACAGTGATGATCCTATGCAGAACATCCAGCATTACACCGCTGGACCGAGCCGATCTGACCTCCTTTTAGATAACTCCATAAACGACATCTACTTGGGGCCACATAATAAGCTATATATCGCTACAAGTATAGGTCTACAAATTTTGGATTCTGAGGGACGCTTAACTACCCTAGATGATCGGTTCCAGTACTCATCTGGTAGTATCGAATCAGTTATTAGCGAATCTGGGGACGCAATATGGCTCGCTTCTCAAAAAGGATTAGCTAGACTTTTGATAGACTCGGCAGCCAGTGTACAAGGCATACACGATTATGGTTGGCCTGAAGCGCTCGCAGGCAATATGTTTAGATACCGAGCAGCTATCAGCACATCAGCGGATCAACTCATCTTCGGGGGCGTTAATGGACTAAGCGTTGTGCGTCCAGAGTACCTGCGGATAGATAATATAATCCCAAAGGTTGTGATCAGCGACTTCAAAGTCTTTGATCGCTCCATAACACCAGGGGAGAAAGTCAATGGTCAAAATATACTAAGTGAAAACATAGCTTACACAGACGAGCTATCGTTGGACTATCTTAATTCGGTGATCTCGTTGACATACACGGGGATTCACATTGCGTCTCCAGACGAGCTACAGTACGCTCACCAACTGGTTGGTATTGATCCAGACTGGGTGTTTAGGTCAAGCTCTGAGCGCACCGCGTACTATACTAATCTACCCTACCGCGATTTCGTGTTCAGAGTGAAGGTAGCTAATGCTGACGGGATTTGGAGTGAGGTACGCGAGCTCAAAATTAAGGTTACACCTCCGTTTTGGAAGACAGGGCTCGCCTACTGTCTATACGCACTCACATTCGTTGGTTTAGTACTAGGCTTGCGGAGGGCTATAGAAGTTCGTACTGAGCTAAACCACAAACTCGAACTTCAAGCTTTGGAGCGAGGTCAGTTGGAAGAAGTAAATAAGCTCAAGCTTCAATTCTTCACTAACATCTCCCACGAACTACGAAGTCCACTAACGCTAATTCTTAGCCCCTTAGAGCAGCACCTTAAAGATCCTGGTCTCACTAAGTCTGTACATAAATCTATGGCGAGGATGCATCGTAACGCCGAACGTCTGCTTACGATGATCAATCAGTTACTCGACATCCGTAAGTCTGAAGCTGGACTGTTAAAGCTGAAAGTTGCCGAAGGAAACTTTGTCGCTTTTGTTAGTGAAGTAGTGCTAGCATTTAAAGCAGCGGCAAAACAGAAACATATTAAGCTAACCTTCGAGCCCGCTGTAGATGCGCTTACGCTATGGTATGATCGTGATGAAGCAGAAAAAGTGCTGTATAATCTACTCGCTAACGCACTAAAGTATACACCTGAAGGAGGAGCTATAGCTATTACGCTAACGGACAAGTTTCGCAACGAGAAAAACCTGCGCGGAGTCATACTAAATGTCACCGATACAGGCCCGGGTATACCACCAGACCAACTGTCTCGGGTGTTTGATAGATTTCATCAAGTTGACAATGTCACTGGCGACGAGCATCACAATCCGGGCACAGGGATCGGCTTAGCATTAGCGCGAGAGGTGGTGCAAGCCCACGGAGGAGCTATCAAAGCCGAAAACCGCAGTGGTGGAAATCGTGGCGCAACGCTATCTGTCTGGTGGCGTGACGGGGCTCACCACTATAACGCTGATCAAATCATACAGGACTTTCACGGCAGTGATGATCCAATCCATTATGCAGAACCAGTTTGGTCGGCCCCAGCCGCCTCAGATGCCGCGTTCGTCAAGGCTACTGATAAACAGTACTCCATTGTGGTGGTCGAGGACAACGAAGACATACGTAGCTATCTACGCGAACAGCTTTCAGCTAAGTATAAAATTTCAGAGGCCGCAGATGGCGAAGCTGGCTGGGAACTCGCACAGGAGATAGTTCCAGACTTAATTATCGCCGACATTTCAATGCCTAAGATGAATGGCATCGACATGTGCAGTAAAATCAAGACAACCTTAGCCACGAGCCACATCCCGGTAATACTACTGACTGCGAGGACTTCGCTGCTTTATCGCATTGACGGCCTAGAAACGGGTGCAGATGACTACGTGACCAAGCCATTTAATATGGAGCTACTGGAGAGTAGAATAAAAAACCTGATCCGCTCACGGGAGAAGCTTAAGGCTCAGTTTAACAAAGGAGTTGAACTCTCACCCAGCGATCTGCAGCTAAACTCGCTCGACGAGGACTTACTCGAACGCATCAAGACTATAGTAGAAGCAAACATCCAGAATTCTGAGTTCACCGTGGAGGAGTTGGCCAGCGAGCTTCACCTCAGTAGGATGCAATTGTATCGCAAACTCAAGAGCATCACAGGCAAGACGCCTACGAAGGTGATCCGGACCATGCGCTTGAAGCGGGCGGCACAACTGCTTGACAGCAAGCAGTACAACGTGTCAGATGTGACCTACATGGTTGGCTACAACGATCTACGGAGTTTCCGCGATCAGTTTAGAAAGGAGTTCGGCGTTAGCCCGTCAGCGTATCCTGTAGAAGAATAATACTAACGGACTAATGCTTTACACCTGAAGTTTATCCTACCTAACTAAGATGCCCTTGGTAGCCGCTTGTCCTTCGTACGAAATCGATACCAGGTAGTAACCTGTTGGCAGGTTATTAGGTAGAACTAACGACTTGGCATTCTCAACCGAATGGATAGGTCGTCCGTCTGCTGAGAACAGGATAACTTTAGTGGCTACCATGTTATCTGCTGTAAATTGAATTTGAAGTTCGTCTCCTGCGCGTGCTGGGTTAGGTGCTATCTCAACATTTAATGCTGCAAGCGCCTGCTGCTTAGTACCTACTACGATATCTTCTACGTCAATGCGGAAAACCGCATCCCAAGCCAACTCTGGAATAGGGAACATCACCTCACCGTCGCTAACTGTAACAGCTTCACTTGATGTGATCTGCCCTGTAAGGCAATCATACCATTTAACGAAGTAGTTTCCTGAGGCCATGCTGTCAACCACGATACTGGCGCCAATGATTGGGTCAGGAGCCCCGGTCTCCGCGAGTTGCTTGTGGTTGTAGCGGTGGTTGAGTACCCACCCAGCTGCAACCTTAGCGCTTTGTCCCCGCAGGGCATAAACATTCGCTTCCGATCCTACACCCGCAAAAGTGAAAGAGGATATTGTCGCCCAATCCGTACCCAAATTATCGACGAGCACATCGTGCTTGCCAGCGGGTATAGTAATGGTGAAGTCCGTATTTATGACCGCTTCTTCATCAAGTACAAGCACGCCGTCGAGATACAGTGAGATTTTAGCTCCTTGTCCTTTCTCGGTGTTCGTCCGAACCGTAAAGTTTCCAGCTTCAGGATAGTCCACTGAGAAGGTAGGCGGAGTACGCTTATCTGTGTTGAACTCAGACCCGTACAGGTATTGATTGAGAGCAGGAATCTCGGGGAAAAGCTCGCCACTTGCGCTGATCGTTATGGTGTCATCCCCTTTAGCACCCCACCCTAGTGTAGGTGAAATAATTAAGTCGCCAGGTGCTCCGGTAATGGAGGCTTGGGTTGGCTCCATTCGCTCAGTAGCTAGCGGTAGGTCATCTACAACTGTTGCAATGGCGGAAAAATGGTAGTACAAGTCGCGAGGGTGGATGTAGTTATCCCACCACCAAGTCATAGCTGTACCCATGCCTCCAGCGAAGAGCGATCCCCACATGCCGTTGTGGAGGTGGACGCCGTCAGCGTCGGCATTTGCAAGGTTTGCGCTGCCGCCAAGTCCAAACTCACCGGTAAGCGTTGGCTTCCCGTATTCTGTCAAGTATTCTTGTACACCTCCGGCAAGTGCTCTTTCAATATTCGAGCTATTGATGTAGTAGTGAGTTTGAGTGTAGTCAATGTTCTCCTGAGGCCACACGAGCTCTCCTTCATCAACGTGGGCATAGCTAGTCGTAACACTGTGCTGGTAAGGATCGATGTCTTTGAGATACGCGGCCATTTCTTCGTGCCATTCAGCAATCTCAGGCCGACGATTTAGAAAGTCATCAGTCCAATTTACCTCATTAAAAAGCTCCCAGGACTGAATGGCCCGTGAATATCCCCAACGAGCGACGATGTAGCGCAGCCGGTTCTTCGTGTGGTCTTTAGCCTCTTCATTCGTAAAGAAGTCCCAGGTATTGTTGCATGGCCCACCGTTCTTCACGTTGTATGGACTGTCGTTCCAGTTTGGGTTAACGTTAGACGATACCGGTCCGTGGTGCTGAATAGTCAGCATCACGCCCACTCCGCGCTCAGCCGAGAAATCAAATAGCCAATCCTGGTAGTAGCTATTTTTTGGTTCGTAGTGGCGAAGGCCCTCGAATTGCTTGAAGCCCTTCTTCCACTCGATACCAAGGCCCCAGTGGGCGTGCCATAGGCGAAAGAAGTTTCCCCCTTCGTCAGCCATCGCACCGACCCACTTGCGGTAGTCGGTGTAAGGATTATTATTTGGCCATCCTATGTTCTGACCGATAAGCACGTACTGCTCACCATTGTCATACTCCATGTAGTTGCTCTCGCCCGTACGACTAAAGCCATTGTTGTTCGAACTCGTTGCAGCCGTGCAATTGAAGCTTAAAAGCTCACCAGAAGAAATTCCGCCGGCATCCTCCACGCTTACTTGATAGGTCCACTCACCCACTTGATCTGGACTAAACCGGATACGGAAGCTGTCTGTGTTGGTGGGGGTTAGGCTTCCACTCGATGTGTTTAGTGTATAACTCTTGTGGAAGTACCCGTCGACAATTCTGGTCATACCGTCCGGTCCGGTAAAGGTCGCAGACACAGAAATTTGATCGTAGTCATCAGGATTCTCAAAAGTAGCGACTACGTCTACCGCTGTCTCAAACTTTGTGTAACGCTCTACCGATTGCAAAACAGGCGTAACGCTCACTATTGATGGCGCCGGGGTTTCGGTGAGGGTGTGATACTGATTACTCGCTAGCTGAGCATAGTCGTTAGTAGTGCCACCTGGCCAAAATACCTTAACATTTTTGACAACTCCGAACTCTCTGAGTCCGAAATGGATCACTTGTGTCGAGGCACTTCCGAATCCGTTGCCCGAGCGTACTTCAGCGTACTGCTTGAGTCCATCACCGTATTCAATTACCACACGAGCACCTATGGGAGACTGGTTACTATGGCTTCTCGCCAGTTTGAAAGAGATCCAATTGTTGCTATTGCCACTGTTGCGGAATAGCTGATTGCCCGCCGGAGTGTTTGGATTGGTCACGATAATGTCCTGCGCACCGTTACCATCGATATCAGCGTGAGCACCTCCAACTCCTGCCGCTTTGGAGCCTATGGTAGTGCCTTCTCCTACGTTGCTGAAGGTGTTGTCACCGTTGTTTCTGTACAACACGTTCGGCTTCGGTGAAAACCCAGAATCGTTGACTACGTAAAGATCTTCGAAGCCGTCGTTGTCAAAATCTAAGAAAAAGCTACTCCAACCCATGCCGGTGTCCTCGATCTCTGCCGTTGCGGAAATATCTTGGAAGGTACCGTCACCATTATTGAGGAAGAGGTAATTTTCATCTAGATCGGTAATGTAAAGATCGAAGTAGCCATCGTGGTTGATATCGGCTGCATCAACACCCATACCATGAGCAGCTAAGGCCAAGCCAGCAGCAGATGCTACATCTTCAAAGTAGCCGCTTCCATCGTTTTGGTAGAGCAAATTTGGCTCTTCAAAATCGTGTACGATATATAGATCAAGGTCGCCGTCTAAGTCGTAATCGAAGAATAGCGAAGACATCGAAGCACCCGCATCAAAAAGGCCAGCGTCAAGCGTAGCATCTATAAAAGTGCCGTCTCCGTTGTTTTTGTAGAGAATGTTCTCAGCACGAAAGTTTAAGACGTAAATGTCCAAGAATCCATCCTGGTCCACATCTGCCAACTGCACAGATATAGTCTCGCCGAGATTATCAATGCCTGCATCGAGAGACACTTCCTTGAAGCTATAAGCGGGATTGCCGTCTGGGCCTGCGTTTAAATATAGCTTGTCGGGGGTTTGATAGTTGCCGACGTATACATCTATGTAGCCGTCGTTATTGAAGTCGCCCCAGGCAGCTGCTCGGCTACTTGATGCGTCATCCAAGCCTAGTGCCGCCGCAGCATCAGTAAAGGTGCCGTCGCCGTTGTTTACAAATAGCTTGTTTGACTGCAATCGGGTCGCGAGAAAAATGTCCTCATCCCCGTCGCCATCAAAGTCGGCAAACGAGACCCCGTGGCTTTTAGCGCCCGGGGCGGCGACGCCCGCAGTGGAAGTGATGTCCTCAAAAATTGACTGCCCATTCAGGGCCGATAAGAATAATGTACTAAAAATTGCGTAGAGTAATGTTGGGCGCATAGTCAGGGCAGTTAGGGTAAGTATTGTTGGGGCCTAGATAGAAAAAAGCCCCGTCCACCTTGATGGTAGACGGGGCTTGTAAATGTGCGACGCTTAGCGGTTGACCACCTGCACCTTTAGGTGCGAGGCCCGCCCGCCTTGCTGCATGCGGATGAAGTACATCCCACTAGACAATTGATCAGTAGGAAACGAGATACGCTGCTCACCGGTAGCAATGTCCAGGACCTGACGGTCAACTGTACGACCTAGCATATCTACCAACTGAATGTTAGTGCGAGCAAGCTGCTTCTCAGCATTGATTACAACCTGGAGTGGTGCGCCACCCACTACGGGGTTGGGAGCCACAGTCATTGCGATTCCCTGAGCGGCGAGGTCTTCAACACCAACCGTGATTTCTGCATCAGTACAGAATGAAATCTCGTCGATCCATACCGAGTATTCGGCATCGAATTCTGTTTGACGGTATACCTTCATCTCGAGGAATGCATTATCCCAGTCACCGTCGGCAGTAAAGGTGTAGAAGTAGTTCGACCATTCATCTTTCGTAACAATGAAGTTAACGGCGAACTGCGACGACCAGTCGGTATCACGCACTCCACGCGTATAGATTCGAACACTGTCGCCAGCAGGAGCGTCGGTACGTAACCACATAGACACGGTGTACTCCTGGCCTGCTACGAGGTTAAGCTTGGTACCGAAGCGGTGGTGAAACTCAGCGATATCGTTTCCTTGATTTACAGAGATGCGAACCGCATCGTCTCCCTCATAGGGAAGCACGGGGTCGAGCGCAAATGTTGCGGCTACCTCATCTTCGCTTCCGTCCCAAATGTCCCATCCGATGCCGTCGTTCGGCTCGTCAGTTGCGGTGACTAGCTCAAGTACGTTTGTTTGGCATGTAGCGATGTCCGTTGTGCTTCCATAAGAGACCGGATCGGGTGCATCTGGCTCTCCAGTGCCAGGCTCTTCATCGGTAGCGCACATGGAGACCTCGTCTAAGTAAATTTGGTAAGGTGCAGTTGCATCGGGATTAGCCGCCTTAAGCTCAATATGCACATCATCACGATCAAAGTCGTTGGCGAACACAAATGATTGCTCCGACCATTCTTCCCCAAACACAAGATCAGCATTGCCGAGAGTGGTCCAGCCGTCATACTCGTCTTTAACCCAAGCTTGTACCACAGCGTTAGCCAAGGTGCTACGACCCATTACGCTTACCTTATAATTTTGGCCACCCGCGGCCGGCATCACAGCTGGCCGGTTGTTGAACTCACCTGCGCCACTCAGTTCGCTACCCGGCTTTAGGACGTTGATTTGTGCGCTCGCATTACCCACCGCACCTGTAGTGGCAGCCTCAAACGAGTAGTCGCCGGCCGTTCCGCCGTCGTAGGAGCCCCAGTTCGTACTGATACCCTCCTCGAAACCTGGGTTAGGCACGAGGTTACCCTCACACGTATTAGTAAGTATCTCGACATTACATACAGCGATGTCGTCAAGGAAGACGCTGTATGGAGCGGTGAACTCAGCGTTGTACACCTTGATTTCGATGTGGATGTCAGCGCGATCCTCGTCGGCTTGGAACACTGACGACACATTAGTCCAGTCAGTCCCTACGGTGACTACCTCGCGGTGAAGTTGGGGCCAACCGTCGTTCTCGTCCTTTACGTAGACGATGACCTCAGTAGCCTCTGCGGTACTTTTTGCCCAGAAGTTGATATCGTAGTACTGGCCTCCAATCACAGGGTTGGTCTGTGGACGCGAGTTGAATTCACCTCCTTGGCCACCGGGAATGACAGCAGTAGAGGTAAGCACATTGATTACAGCTGAGCTATCGCCCGTGTGCGCATCATTGCTAAGCCCAAAGCTGTAGGAGTCGGGACTATTATCGTTCCAGTCGAACCAGGCTCCGTTAAGCCCGTCCTCGAATCCGCCGTCGATGAGGATGCCATCTGTACACTGAGCGGATGCGCTTCCGGCAAGTAAAACGCCACATAGGCCGGCAAGAAGTGTGGGAGTAGAAAGTCGTCTCATGCAAGTAGAATTTAGTTCTTGTAGTTATTGATAATGCGCTTCCAATACAGGTGCGCTTCTGCGTGTGCTAAGGTAGAATTAAGTGAAATTTTGAGAGGTGGTGCTGCGCACGAAAGCAGGGGGTATTCGTAACCAACATCAGTGAACACGGGGGCCCTGGCGCATTCTAGCACATACACCACCCTAATTTGATACGCACTCCCCCTGCCGACAACTAACCGGTGATTCACCTTGGTGCCACCTTACGGGACTGCTACAATAGGTCCCTCCGCCTTTCGGCAAAACTCTATTCAAGCTCTTGCTTATGAAGCGTCACTTTACTTACCTGCTAATCACGTGCTGTGTGTTCGGTTTTGGCGAAAGCCTTATCGCCCAAACTGTAAAGGGCCAGGTGTTTGCTACTGATATCAATGAGTCGCTAATTGGTGTGACCATTCAGAGTAGCAGTAGCGAGGGTGGTGTTGCAACGGACTATGAGGGCAATTTTGAGATTCCCGCCGAACAGGGCGATGTGCTCACCTTTAAGTATACCGGGTATGAAACCGTTGAGCGAACTGTCGATGGTGATAGCTTCATGGCGATTGAGATGAGCCCTAGTGCTGAAATGCTTGATGAGGTCGTAGTGGTGGGATACGGTACAGTGCGCAAAAGTGATCTGACTGGGTCCGTTGGATCCGTCAAAGCGGAAGCACTTGCGCAGACAACCATCACCACGCTCGAGCAAGGTTTGCAAGGAAGACTCGCCGGCGTGCAGGTGACGCAGGGCGATGCAGCCCCTGGAGCAGGCATGTCCATCCAGATTCGCGGAACAAACTCCATCCTTGGAGGTAGCGAGCCACTGTATGTAGTCGACGGTATACCTATCACAAACCCCGGAGCTAGTCAAGGTGACCTTGGCGCAAGCGAGCCTAACAATAGGATCGTGTCCAATACAAATGTCCTTGCGACGCTATCTCCTTCAGATATCGAGAGTATCGAAGTGTTGAAGGATGCATCGGCTACCGCCATTTACGGCTCGAGGGGTGCTAACGGTGTAGTCATGATTACCACCAAAAAGGGTAAGGATGGCAAGGGCCAAGTGTCGCTTAACTACAGCTACGGTTTGTCCCAGATCGCCAACAAGCTGGATATGCTGAACGTGGAGCAGTTCATGGACTACCAAAACCGAGCTTACGAGAACGCTGGGCTACCCGCGGAATCCTACCCATGGGCACCGGATTCACTCGGAACTGGCGGCAAGGCCACAATTAGCGAAGTTCTGGCATTGGGTTCTGAAGTAGAGCAGGACTGGCAAGATGAGATTTACCAAGTCGCCCCGGTACAAGATATTCAACTAGGTTTTAGCGGTGGCAACGCAAAAGGCAACTACTCAGTGATGCTTAACTACCTCGACCAGGAGGGCATCATTAAAGGCTCAATGTTTACGCGTGGAGGGTTTCGTACAAACTTGAGCTACGAGGTGAATGACCGCATCACCGTTGGTTCGAGCATTGCCGTAACGCGCGCTCGTAACAGTCTTATTAAGACCTCCTCAACGACTACCCAAGCGGCCGGGGGTATCGTCCGTTCCGCACTTACCTACCAACCTATATTGCCGCTCGAAAGAAACGATGACGGCGTTATTGAGCTTCGAAACCTTGACGGAGATGATGTTCGACTCGAAGATCCTTCGCTCTTTCAGCAGTTTGGAGCAAATCCGCTTCGTTATACAGATGAGGTAACAGAGCAGCAGAACTTTACTCGCATCATCGGTGGAGTGAACACCAGTATCGAGCTATTCGAAGGCTTGACGGCTGACATCCGCATAGCCAGCAACTTCCTTGATCGGAAAAACAACACGTATTATCCAAGAACGGTGTCGGAAGGATTTGGCCTTAATGGACTAGCCGTAGTTGCAAGCAACGAATTTTCGAATCTCGTAAATGAGAACCTTCTTCGATACAACTTAGAGCGCGGCATCCACAGGTTTGAAGCGCTCGGTGGGTTTACCTATGAGACCAACCGTGACTACTGGATAACGAACGAGGCGCGTGACTTTCCTGATGACAACCTAAGTTTCTACGCCCTCCAAACAGGCCTCTCTCATGTGCCTACCCGGACCAACAGTTCGCAGTGGCAGCTAGCTAGCTGGCTAGGACGTGGTAACTACGTACTATCCGATAAGTACTTGCTTACGGCAACGCTTCGCTACGACGGCTCTTCAAAGTTTGCTGCTAACAACAAATGGGCCCCGTTTTACTCAGTAGCTTTTGCATGGAGAGCGAGTGAAGAACCGTTTATCAAGAACATCGAGGCTCTCACCAACCTAAAAGTTCGTGCTAGCTACGGCCAGTCCGGCAACCAAGCTGTAGGTCCATACCAATCGCTGGCCACGATAGAAGGCGTTACTACATCCTTCAACAACCAGCTCGTGTCGGCAGTCGTAGAGGGCCGCTTACAGAACAACAACTTGCGTTGGGAGACGACTACTCAGTCGAACTTAGGTATTGACGCTGAGATTTTTAGCGGCCGTTTGTTTGTAACCGCCAACGTATACAACAAGCGTACGGAGGATCTGCTTCAAAACATCACGCTTGCTCCGAATACAGGGTTTACGAACGCGCTGATCAACGCAGGAACTATTCAGAACAAAGGCTTTGAGCTAGAATTAGGTGGATATCCCGTACGCGGTGAGTTTAGCTGGGAGGTTAGCGGCAACTTCTCTCGAAACATCAACGAGATTGTTGATCTAGGCGGAGTTAAGGAGCAGTTCGCTGATCGATTGGGCGCTGGTAACGGACTTACTGTATTTCCCTTTATCCAGCGACCAGGGTTACCAATTGGCGTAATTTATGGATTTGAGGAAGACGGGATCTTTCAAAATGCAGAAGAGGTAGCTGAATTCAAAAGCACCCAGCCAGATGCCGCTTTGGGTCAGATTAAGTACAAGGACTTGAATGGCGACGGCGCAATTAATGAGAATGATCGGGCTATTATTGGTGACGTAAACCCTAACTTTATCTGGGGACTATCCAATACATTAACGTATAAGGGTTTTGACTTCAGCTTCTTATTTCAAGGCGTGCAAGGTGCCGACATCATCAATACACTCCGTATCAGTTTCGACAACCTTAATGGCCGCGGCAACATTCCAGTCTACGCTTACGAGGATGCTTGGACTGGCGAGAACAGTACGAACACAGGTCGGCAGATCAACCTTAATAATGGTAACGGTCGCTTTTCAGACCGTTACGTGGAGGACGGCAGCTTCATTCGACTTAAAAATGCGCAGTTGGGATACCGCTTCGATGCAAAAAGTGTATCTTGGTTGAGCAGCGCCCGGCTTTACGTCAACGCCGTTAATCTTTTAACATTTACTGATTACTCAGGCTACGATCCAGAGGTTAGCGCATTTGGAGGAGCTGCAAATCGCGGTGTAGACCTTGGAAGCTACCCGCAATCACGAACTCTAATTTTCGGCACTAACATCACGTTTTAAATACAGTTATTATGCGTACTAAATCAATTTGCCTGCTTTTTGGCTTAGCTGTAAGCAGCGTGGCTTGTGACAAGGATTTGCTTGAAGAAGAGGTCTTTACTTTTCAAGCGCCACAAGGATATTATAGTAATCCTGAGGAAGTAGTAGCTTCCACAAATGGCATATACGATGCGCTCATGACCTGGGACATGTGGGTTAGTCCCGCATGGAACAGCATCGCAATGGAGAACGATGACATGCTAGCCTTTGATTGGGTTGGTGGAGGTTATACGGGGGTTCAAAACGGAACTTGGTACATCGAGAGGCCCTGGAAAGGTTTCTATCAAGTCGTTAACCGAGCAAACACTGTCATTAATCGCGTAACCCCCCTCGAGTTCTTGACGGAGGATCAAAAGAATGCAGCTCTTGGTCAAGCATACTTTCTACGCGGTTACTGCTATTACGAAATTGCCCACCGTTTTGGCGATGCGCCAATACGAGTAAAAGCATTCGATCCCGCGACGGACAGTCCGGATATTGCGCGCAGCCCACAACGCGATGTCTTTTTACAGGCGGCTAAAGATTTGAAGCTAGCCTCTACGCTGCTACCGGGCAACTACGCTAGCGGCACCTATACAGCCCAGGATGGCGGACGCCCGACATCGGCCTCTGCACTTGGCCTCGCCTCAAAGGTGTACATGCACTTAGCAGGTGCCGAAGTAGGTGAGCCAGCATATTATGCAGATGCACTTGCGGCCGCCGAACAAGTCATTGAGATGGCTGACGGAGGCTTTCCTGCATTGGAGAGTAACTATATGACCCTGTTTGATCAGAGTCTACAGGATCAGAGTTCTGAGATACTTTTTAGCATCCAGGCGACTCAGGCGCCAAATGAAGGACCAGAGCTGCCACGCTTTCATGTTCCAGGCAACACATCATTCGCTGGTGGCGGTGGCATTGGCGCAATTTCCCTTAGGGAGGATTTCTACAGGACGTTTGATCGCAACGATAAGCGCGTCGAGCTTGGCACCGCGATCTTCGATGAGTGGACAGACCTCACTGGTGTGAAATTCTATAACTTCCGAGCACTGCCTAGTAACATCGTTAGCATCGTTTCAGAAAACGTAGTTGATAACGGATTTGGTCGAATTGGTGACAATGTCTATATCCTCCCCGATAGCACCGAAATTCGAGGTACCCCACGCCTTTACATAAAAAAGTATGTAGATGAGACGTCACAAGTGAAGGATGAGAACGGTAGCAACCCTATAATTCTTCGTTATGCCGACGTTTTGCTACTCGCCGCTGAAGCGCAGAATGAAATCGGCGGACCTGATGCCAATGCCTACGACTACGTAAACCAGGTACGCTCCCGCGCTGGTCTCGAAAACCTCGAAGAGAACCTATCTCAAGATAGTTTCCGTGTATTGGTGCATTTAGAGCGTCGACACGAGCTATACGGAGAGTTTCAACGCCGTAACGACTTAATCCGCTGGGGAACATGGTTAGAAGTCATGAACGCTGCCAACCGACCAAGGCTAGACTACCAGCGTTTTTTCCCCATCGCTGCTGAAGAAATAGCTGCAAACACCCAAATTAGCACTAACAATCCGGGCTGGTAGTCGAGTTACTTGCAGCTTTCGCAAAAACAGTTCGATACATGAAGTTTCCTTACATCATAGGCAGTTGTTTGTTGGTGGTGATCCTCGCCTCTTCCGGATGGCTAGCCGACGCCCGCTACGAGGAGATCATCACCGTCGACCGTGACGCGAGTAAGGAGACCAAAGCGCTGTACGCTAACCTCAAGGAACTTTCAAAAGCGCAGATCCTATTTGGTCAACAAGATGCACTAGCTTACGGTGTAAACTGGAAGGACTGGCACAAGCACCGCAGCGATGTCAAAGATGTCACCGGTCAGCATCCAGCAGTATTTGGATGGGACCTGAGTAAGCTCGGTACCCAGAGCTATAATATCGATAGCATCGATTTTAAGCAGATGCGTGGCTGGGTGAAGGAGGTATACAAAATGGGCGGCGTCAACACCTTTAGTTATCACATGGATAACTTTGAAGGTGGCTCGTCCTGGGAACCAGCAGGCAACACAGTTGGCAAAATGTTGCCGGGCGGTGATTACCACGAAGCTTATAAGAAACGCCTTGATATCATGGCGAACTTTATAAGCGACCTAAGGGTGGGCTTTCTGTTTAAGACAGATATACCGATCATATTTCGGCCATTTCATGAGCATACAGGAGGGTGGTTTTGGTGGGGGCGTGAGCACACTACCCCCGAGGAATACATCGCCATGTGGCGATTCACAGTTAAGTACTTGACCGAGGAAAAAGAATTGCATAACATTCTGTATGCATACAGTCCTGACATATTCGCAGACAAGGCCGAATACTTGGAGTGTTACCCTGGTGACGACTATGTCGACATTTTAGGTTTTGATGACTATCATGATGTAGGGCCCAACGGACAAATTGAAGATCTTACGCGTCGGCTAAGAATGGTAGTCGAGTTGGCTGATGAGAAAAATAAAGTTGCTGCGCTCACGGAAACTGGCTACGATGGGATTCCGGATTCTACTTGGTACACAGATCAGTTGCTTCAACATATACAATCCGACCCAACTGCTTCGCGAATTGCTTGGCTATTAGTTTGGCGAAACGCTAGGCTTAGTCACCATTATGTACCGTTTCCCTCACACCCAAGTGCAGTGAACTTTGTAAAATTCAGTAAGAGCCCATTAATGGTGTTTGGAGACGATGTACCTCGTATGTACGAATTGCACTAGAATTGCTCAGGTTTTAGCGTAATATAGCCGACAAATCTTCCAACCCATATGGACTTAGCATTACACGGCATCGACATACTGATCATCGTTGCCTATTTGGTTGGAACAGTATTCATCGGCTTTTACATATCGCGCAAAGCTTCAGGTAGCATGGAGTCGTATTTCCTTGGCGGGAATACAATCAAGTGGCAGTATCTAGGACTGTCCAATGCTTCCGGAATGTTTGATATCAGCGGCACCATGTGGATGGTTACGCTGCTATTTATTTATGGTCTTAAAAGTATCTGGATACCTTGGCTTTGGCCGGTATTTAACCAGATTTTTATGATGATCTTCCTGTCTTTGTGGCTGCGGCGATCGCGGGTCATGACGGGTGCAGAATGGATCACGTTCAGGTTTGGCGAGGGCCGCGGTGCGCAATGGTCGCACCTTATCGTTGTCCTCTTCGCAATTGTGGTCGTCATCACCTACGTTGCCTACGGCTTCATCGGTATTGGCAAGTTCGCGGCGGCCTTTCTGCCCTATGAACTGGCTGTAGACCCGGCAATGAACGAGCTTGCTTATGGTTTGATCTTCACGGGACTAACCGCCGTGTACGTAATCAAGGGCGGCATGTACAGTGTGGTTTTCACGGAAGTGCTACAGTACGCTATCATGACGATAGCAAGCGTCGCTATTGGCATAATCGCAATGCAAACCGTATCACCAGATATGCTTGCAGCTGCGGTGCCCAACGGCTGGGACTCTGTGTTCTTTGGCTGGAAGTTGGACCTAGATTGGTCTGGGCTATTAGAGTCAGCCAACACCAAAATCTCTGAAGACGGCTGGGAGTTGTTTACCATCTTCTTCATGATGGTGGCCCTCAAGGGAGTTTTGCAAAGTCTCGCAGGCCCAGCTCCTAACTATGACATGCAGCGCGTTTTGTCGAGCCGCACGCCAAAGGAAGCCGCGAAAATGAGCGGCTTAGTCAACCTTGTCCTGCTCTTTCCCCGGTACATGCTAATTGCAGGACTGTCCGTTCTTGCTTTGGTGTTTTTCAGCGACGAATTACGTGCGATGGGCGCCGACGTCGATTTCGAGCAAATCCTTCCGTTCGCGATAAAGAATTACGTGCCCGTAGGATTGCTAGGCCTCCTTATTGCCGGCTTGCTCGCCGCATTCATGTCTTCATTCGCTGCGTCAGTAAACGCCGCTCCAGCCTACATCGTAAACGACATTTACAAAAGGTTCTTTAAAAAGGACGGAAGCGCTAAGCACTACGTGCGCATGTCGTACCTGGCCTCGGCGTTGGTCGTCCTGACCGGGACAATTTTTGGTCTCTACCTCGATTCGCTTAATGACCTTATTGGTTGGTTGGTCGCCGCCCTTTACGGTGGATACACTGCCGCTAACTTCCTCAAGTGGTACTGGTGGAGATTTAATGGCTATGGCTACTTCTGGGG